>JANHZT010002123.1:73123-85645 GCA_032468215.1 Stegonotus admiraltiensis | reverse complement strand
TAACCCATGCAGCCTGGCCTGTGGGTACGTGCGTGTGTGTATGGGTACAGGTAAGACATCAATATGTAACATTCACAACCCTTCCTCTATTCCTCTGACCAGTAGTAGGGCAACTTTCAACCCAATCATTCAAAGCACTGCCTACACATGCCCAGCCCTGCCCTCCCCTATTAAGGAGAGCAATTAGTTCATAATTTTTCCCATCAGCAGATGTTTCGGAGTGGGAGTGGAAGAGAAAGCAAGGGACTCTGTTAATCACTCTTTTTTTCTTGTTCTGCATTAAAATTGTAAGGACACCACAATTCACCGGCATAATTACTGAGGCAGAATAAGGCTCATCTGTCAGGGCGGCACAATTCTGACATACTTTCCTGCTTGCTCAAGAAGTAGTGAGTAGTACTTTTATGTCACCGTCTGGCTTTGCCCTAAGTGTTGAAATTGTGTTAAGGTCTTCACCTCATTTTACAGCCCTGTCCAAGTTAACTTCAATATTTCATTGCAAGATCACATTGCAAAACTCTTGCAAAATAGCAAGCCAAGTCCAGGTTTGTCCACGTTAAACTTAGTCCAGAATTAAACAAATGTGACATTGGAGCTATTATTACTAATTCTCATGTATTTAACTTCATTTTCCCATATACGATTCCAAGGTAAGAGGTAAAATATGATAATTCCCCTTTATGTCAGCCCAAGATTCTTGGAAAAATACACGCTACAAATGTAATATATACTACTCTAGAGACTGAAGTATGAACTCAAAACACAATATAAAATCCTAAGAATTTGATGAATAGTCAAGTTATCTCATTGCTATTACATTTTTAGAGCTCTTAGCATAAGAAAGAGTCCAACACTAAATGATAAATAAACAGTGCATGAATGATACAATGGACACCAGGCAAACAACTTTAACATTTCCAAGGATAGCAAGCAGAATTAGTAAAGGAAAAGGATTTAAGCAAGCAGCAGTATGAATACTTAAAAGACTGTACCCCAAAAGTCCCTTATTCTCAATTTCTTCTGGAATGAATTTCTAAAAGCTGCTTCTTGCTTTAAAAAAATGAGGTGAATATTCAGTTTTTCATGCAAGCCAAACTACTCATGGGTGAACTGGATGATATGTTATTCATTATTCATCAAGTGTGCTCTGTTACTGTGTTTCAAAAGTTCCAGTCATGGAGCAGAGACAATAGTATACAATTTAGGTGGCCAATCATATAGCACAAAAAATGAATGGTTAAAAGGAATGGATGATTGCAAACAGTTTTGCAAACAAATAAGTTTAAGGAGATCATACTAAAACTGATTCATTGTAATTACAAACAGAGCCTGCCAATATTCAGTGATTAAGCTAACTGCTATAAGGATTAGAGTTTTAATCAGAACTGATGGCCTTATATAACAGAATTGGAAGGGAATGCTACTAGTAGGATGAGGAGGGGCAATTTCTACATAATGTAAGAGTTTATGGGAAAAGCACACACCAATGTAGTAGCTATGGAGTCTTTGGCGTGCTCTGGGCTTTTTCTTGCTTGCAGACATTACTCAACTAGGTAACTTCAACTGTACTAGTGAGTGTGGGGTTTGTTCTTTGTTTATATACAGTAGCTTGCCCTATCAGTGCTGGTACAGGTGTGGTTTTCTTCTTGGCAATTCCTTGATTAGAATATTGTTTTCTGCTTAATTATTTGTCTGGTGTTAACCTCTGCTTATCTGGGTGTTCGCTGCTGGAGAGGATGTTTCTTCTTACGTTTTTGTTATCTCTTTTGATGTACTTCCCCCTACACACAATTATCATGGGGAGGAACAAAAATCTTGACATCTCCCATCCTCCCTAACTTGCTATGATTTCATCATCATATACATATCATTGGCCCCCATGCTGCCATACGTGCTGAAGATCTCAGCCACAAAGGATGAAGCTAATTACGTGAGTCTCTCCCCTATTCCACCAGAGGGAAAGGCCATAGATTTATCAGCTTCAGGTTTCAGAGGTATGCATATATGCACTGCTGTATGTGGAAACCCACCATGAAAAGGGAGATCTCACAAAATTCTGAGAAGAGTACCAGGGGTCCTCTAATATAAAGAGCACAGATGCACATGACCCACATATGGGTCAATATAATATTTCTATGAAAATTAAGATTTTACAAAAGTAGAGATGCCATCATATTGCTTTCTTTCATGAGTTTATGTGCAGTTCAACTGCCTGTCAATTTCAAGTCATGTACATTTCAAAACAGGTACAGATCCTTCTGGAGAAAATATATCTATGTGGTGCCTAAGAGCTGACACTGGCTTGATGGCACATAATCAATCACATTTCAAAACTGAACACTGATATATTTCTTAAATGGTATTTAAAAGCATTAATAGCTCCGGGGGTTTAAGTAAATGCAGAATAAAGTCTATAAGGACAGGCAGTTATCTGGCTGCTGCTTGACAATAATCAACGCCTAATTTGCAGACTTCAAATTATGTATTAGTGGTATCTATACCTTCTCCATTCTATCACAAGAAGCTTTTCTAATTTCTCGGTTTAGATTTCTATGTGCAACTGAAAATTGCATCATTATGCAATTCAATAATTCTAGAAGTATTTGAATACAGAAGGCAAGATCCACAGTCTTACATTCCATTGAAGGTCTTCTTATATTTCATGTCTAATGTGAAGATCATATTAGATGACCTTCTTCAGGCATTGTTAGTACTCAGGATATCCTAAGCTATATGCAGACATTCCGAATAATGTATTCAAAAACACAGAAAACACTTTGAAGTCTGCAAATAGATTCATACTACAGAGGCTTCCAAAACCCTTTTAATGCTAAAAGAAACATGGAGTTAGTCTATCTTCCTTTTTCTTTTTTAGTAGAAAGAAAAATGGGGAGATATTGGAGATGAGAAACTTTGTCATTTAGACTGGCTGTTAAATGCTGAAAATGAGACAAGGCACAATAATTGTCTTGACTGGAAGCAGAATAAAAATATTTCACAGATCCCTTGCTAACCCTCATTATATTTCTGCAAATAAATGGATCCATCAGTAATGTCTAAATACTCAGATAGGTAGACAGACTATCCCAAATCATGTTCATTTGGCACAGTGTTAATTGAACAGTTTCAGTGTTTTTTCAGTGGGACTTGGAAAAGCAAATGTATATAAAAGAACTTTTCTTCTTTCTTTCTGGTGCCTTAAATTAGTGATTATGAATCATCAGGCCCATGTTAGCTTTTTTTCAGCGACAGTTCAGCAAATCATCATTATAAAGCACTACATATGGATTTTGTTTGTTTCAGAGAGTCTATAAAGTTTGTCATTTTTGGTATTAACATTCTCTCTATATCTCTCTCTCTCTCTCTCTCTCTCTCTCTCTCTCTCTCTCTCTCTCAATTTTATGCTTTTTAAGCTTATTATCTAATTGCATGGTTGTGCTAGCTTCTGAAATGGCATGACATTAAGTCAGACTTCACTTCACGTTCTTGGGTAGCGGAATATTCAATTATTTGTTCTGGCTCATGTAATTCCCTGTATTCTAAGCTAGTTAATGTCATTATAGGCCTGAAATAAAGTGATTACCTTAAATGAGCATTTATCCAATCAGCAATTGAGTTCCTGCATGTTCCAGCTAACAGTTGTTGATGGGAAATTTCTTCCTTTGCCTCTGCTTTTTCTTGCTGCCCTAAACACCACCTCCATGTCAAAGAGACACCATAACATTGTTGGTTCACTGTGAAAAACTGTCATGTGGTGTTAAAAATAGGACCTATATATATTATACAATGAAAAAGAATTGCACCTCCCTCTGCAGAGTTAAAACTAATGACCACTGCTTCCCATCCTAGGTAGAGATGACAGCTTGAACTAACTGATAATGGCAGGCCTGCTGTTGAGCTGGCCACTTATGTTATTTCTCTTGACATGGTTCTGGGGAAGACCTAATTTTTTTGACATTTGACCATGCAAATTTGAGTCCTGATCCATTATTCTGCATTTACATCCTCCCACCGTTGCTGTTTAAAATGTGCTACAAGCTCCAGGAGCTCAGCTAATAAAGGCCACCGAATGAAAGAAAAGTTAAATATGAATGTTAGGAGCAGACTTAAATGAAGGGGGTTCACTTGTACATCTCAAAGATGACCTTCTCGAAATGTGCAAGGCAGAGCACTGTCTTCACAGCAAACAGAAGTGTGCAATCATCCTTCTGTTTTCCTTAAATGATGAAAAAAGATACTGAACTATTCAGAGACACAGCTTCTTCTCCTACCCAGCCCCCTCTCCCACCCTGGAAAATGTTCCATTTTATATGAGCTTTTATCTACTCAACAATTTGATTGGTTGTACATAAAGCTTTCATTTTGTTCTTCACTGGTACATCTCACCCAAGGCAGAATTCTTCATTAAGCACAGAGATCTGGAGCTAACTATCTTGAATTTTTGCCCCTTCTTTCATATGTTCTACCACATGCTTATTATTTTACAGTACGCAGGCAAATTCATTAATTACCTTTCTTCCAACCCAAACATTCTTTTGAGTCTTGCCCTTTTTGAAACATATATTAGAGCCATCACAGCTACATGAAATATTTACTTGGATAGTTCAGCTTTCTGTATCAGCCCAACAAACATAATTTCATCCATAAATTATGATGGCAATAACAATATTCTTGGTTTTTTTGTTGTCTCTTCAGACACTAACTCACAGGGTTTAGGACTTATTCTCTCGCACTGGGCAAGTCAAATTACTTTTTATCTGACATCAGTCAATAGGTGAAGAATATTATCATTATTTGATTTAGACATTTGATAGATATTTCTGGATGAAATCAATCATTTCTGTTGTTGTTATTGTAGTTATTATTAATAATTTCATTCCTATTAGCTTTCCTAAGTAGTTTGTCTTCTAGCTTTCTTCAACCATGACAATAATAAAAACAGATTATGAAAACAAGCTATACAACTTTAAGATTTACATAAATTAGACCGATATAGACATTTTCCCAAATTAAATCATATTCATCCTTTCAGTTACATCTAGGTGTAGAAGGGTTTTTTTTAGATTTTTTTAATTCCTCCTTCATTACTTTATAGGCTGATAAAGGCAACACATGTATACAGGTAGTCCACAACTTATGACCGGTGTTAAGTCCTAGCGTTCTTATGGCCAGTTACTCCCTGTTGCTACCCTCCCTCTGATTGGCTATGACGCGAGCAGGGTTGCACGCGGGAAGATTGCATTATGCTGATTGGGTCCGGCCGACTGACAGACCGGTATTTAAGCAGATGTCAGAGAGGTTCAATGTTCTCCTGTTCCCATCTGTTATTGTGTTCTGAAGTTAAGTTAATAAACTCGTTAAAGCAAGCCGTGTCTCCTTCGTTGCTTCGATCTAACAGAGCCCCCACGCACCCCTCAGGCAATGGTGATGTCACCAGCTAACACTTTCAATCCAGAAGCACCTTGGGGTTCTGAACAGGGAATGGGATTTGCATAACTCATTCACACTAGTTAAGTGAATCAGATTCCTATTCCTTTTTAGGAAAACCTGTTTGCACAGAAGGTGATCATCAGACTAATATGATCACATTACCCAGAGAATATAGTTAGTGCATAAAAATCAGTGAAAAACATAACCTTTGGGTTTTCTCATTAGATTTTCAAGAAATCCAGGTACCCTAAATTTTTCCCTGATAAGAAGCCAGTTTTTTCCAGTCTAACTAGTAATTCAGAATCCACAACATCCTACTTTGAAAATGTAGCTTTGGTCTGATTTTTTTTTTTTTACTAATTTAGATTTGAATTCAATAAAGAAAAAATACTATATATACTTATACACACACATATATATATTCTATATAATATATGTATATGTAGTAGTAATACATACTTATCTACATAGATATGCATTCGTGTGTGTGTGTGTGTGTGTGTGTGTGTATGTGTGTACTACATCGTGCAAAACACAATGTAGTAATCAACTGCCCAAAGTTCTTTCTGGCCATCTACTAACCGAGGAGGAGGAGTACATCTGTTAAACTATGCAGAAGAAAATTAGAAATTAATGGCATTAAACCACTTAAACCCAATACAGAAGAAAGGGAAAGTTGCTGATAGGTTGAGCTGTTAATCTATCATGCTAAGAAAATTACAACCAAAGAGGAAGAGCACAGCTTAGTACTGGGAATTCTTATACTTTTTAAAGCCATAAATACACACATATATATACACAGATGCAAGCTATTATATGAGTAGTTGTGTTGAGTTAAATTAAGCATATCTTCTAGGATAGAAATAAGCTTTTTACTTTCAGATTTTTCTTACAAGAAAATTCAGTACTGTAAATTCAAAAAAAAGAATTATTTTGGCACTTGGAAAGACTTCTTCCCAAGAGTATATATTTGAATGCATCTGTTAAGAAAAGGATCATTAGATCGAAGATAAAATATGTATTAATTTATTTAAGACATGGTAGTTTTTCATTTGGCCCAAAGTCTTAATGATCTCCATGTAATCATCAGCTTCCAACATGTCATTCTGTAATTGTATTTAGTTGAGCTCTTTTTCTTCAGCAGTTGCCCTGTAAAACAGGAACCCCCAACTGCAAGAACTTTAAAGGCATAGTCACATCTCATGTTTACGAGTGTCAATGGAGCTATATAAATAATTAACAATTTACTATCTGTTTAACCAGAGGGCATATAATAGAAGAGAGGGTTTTCTAATGAATTCTTATTGAGGTCTGTAACAGACCCCCTACAAAATCCCCATTCAAGGAATTTCCTTCTGGGTGGAATCATCCAGCCAACTAGATCATGTTTCTAGAGTTATCCAGGCTGAGAACAATACAATATAAAAAATTTTTGCTTATTGGGCTGTGTTTTCTTATAGTTAAAAAAGAGCACCACTTACAATATATTACTGGGGCAAAATTCTAAGTTACAGACCAATAATTAATGCTTTCCTGTGTGTAAGAGAGAAGCAGGGGGTAAAAAAATGTAGACTTTTTTATATTTTATTTTTGACCTGAGGAGGGGAAGAATAGAACGATACACTAATATTTTTCAAGATGTGTAAAATTTTAACACGCTAAAGCACCACGTGCATAATAATTTAAAGCTGAGCTGAAACAGCCTTTTTTTGTTTTGTTTTCAATTTTATTATTGCCAAAAATTCTCTCTTTGGAGGTTTTTCAATTGCTCCTTTCATTTTAGGTTATGCTATGTTATTATTTTATCCAAGGTTTGGATGCCAAAATGACAACTCAGACTACTTTGTGCAAAAAAAAGAAAAAAAGAAAAAAGAAAATCTACAAAGGCCAGTTGTTAAAAGTTCCTCTGCCCAGGAAGACTAAGGCGAAAAAGTTCATGAAAAATATAGTGTCTCCTCTTCAAATATGGAAAGTCTGACAAGCAAAATTGAAACTCCCAGTATTTAGGCATAGCTCTAAATTATTGTCACTTCCTTGTTTTTGGAATAACTTTTAAAAAAAAAATAAGGAAGAAACAACTAACAAAATTGTAAGCTGCCCTGAGTCTCCGGAGAAGGGCGGCATATAAATCAAATTTAAAAAAAAATGTTAGAACATAGATTAGGGGTTCAGTCTTGATAACCTGAAGATTTGTGGACTAACTCCCAGAATTTCCCAGTGGGCATAGCTGACTGAGGAATTCTGGGACTTGACATCCACAGGTTTTAAAATTGCCAAGTTTGTTCACCACCAAGATAGATGAAAGAAAGAAGCAAAAAAGACCGAAAAAGAAAGCAAAATTGAAAGTGCCAAAATAAAAAGAAAGAAAAAAAGAACTTTCCTTGTTACTTCTAAAAAAAGAGATCTGTAAGATTTTTTTTTCTTCTTCTATGTCAATTTCTACGATGAAAGAATGGATAGGAAAAATGAATGGAGCTAGCAGAGATGTCAAAATTAACTGTTTTGATCAGAGAACTAATATATCCAGTTTTGTTTCTACTTGGAAACTGCTTCTGGATTTTGTGCACAACACATAAAAAAACCTGAACTCTTGATTTTGGCTTTTTGCTGATGAAATGAGTTGTTGTTATAGAAATGGCTAGTACTTACTAAATTGTAAAGGTTAAAAAGTTGAGACTGTAATTTTATTTTGTACTTTTTGCTATGCTGGAAAAGTTGGAAGTCAATCAATTTTTTCTTTACCCTTATCCCTCACCTTTCTTTTTCCCCCTCTCCCTTTTCCCATTTCCTTACTATCTTTATTTTCATTTATGTTTTATATATGATAATCTTAACAAAAATTTATATACTCAAAAAGCCTTTTTCTTCCAAAACCAAAGCAGCTGAGTATAACTGAATAGAATACAAGGACCTGCTTTTAGCCAACACTTTTCCCAATGCTCAATTTCCCAATTCCAATCAACCAATGGAACAGCTTAGAATTAGAATTAGAATTAATTTTATTTATATACCGCCCTTCTCCCGAAGGACCCAGGGCGGTGAACAGCCACAGAAAATACAAAAGTTAAGAACAATTAAAATGAATTAAATATTGGCCCACAATTTAAAAAATCTCGAAACAAGTAAAACCCCTATTTATAAAATGATGGCTATGTTAGTCCGGCTGTGTGAAACAAATGTGTCTTCAGGGCTCGGCAGAAGACACGGAGGTCCGAGATAGTACGTATCTCCGGGGGCAGGTCATTCCAGAGGGCAGGGGCTGCCACAGAGAAGGCTGTCCCCCTAGGGGTCGCCAGCCTGCATTGCTTGACTGACGGCACCCTTGCCTTCAGAAGTTGTGGGAGTTTCATCACTGGAGGCTTTCAAGAAGAGATTCGGCTGCCAGTTGTCAGAAATGGTATAGGGTCTCCTGCTTGGGTGGGGGGCTGGACTAGATGACCTACAAGGTCCCTTCCAACTCTGTTAATCTGTATCTGCTATAAAAAGAAAACCCCTATTTTGACATTCTTTAGGAGAATACCCAAACAAAGCCAAACATTACCCTATCCTCTAATGCAGGTTTTTTTTTTAATATATACTTTAAGAAGATGTGGAACAATAAAAAAATTGTAATATTTTTATTTTTTTCTAAAATAGAAATAAATAAATTTATTTTTATTATTGTTTGTAATATTGTACAAACAATAATAAAGGCTAAAAGAAACAAATATGTCCTTGAAAAAAACAACATGAACACTAGCAAAAGATTCTTCCCAAAAAAAAAACAACCCTCATATTCAAACAATTTTCCTTTCTGGTCTGATTTATACAACCCAGTTATCTGTTTATTTGGTTATTGGGCACATGATTTGTTTTGTTTGACTGCCTAACAGACTTGCTGTATCAACTATATAGATGCTCAGAATGGGGCATAAAGCAACTTATAATGGACTAGTCATCCTGCCCGGTAGGTCCTCCCATAGCAATTTTCTTCATTCACAGGAGGGGGTTCAGCTTGTAAGGAGATTATCACCTTCACTATTTATTTTTATAGAAATCTACCCAATAATTGATAATTAAAAGATCTTGACCTCAGAAGATATGCTTCTTCTGAGCTTAGTTTCAGCCTGAAATGTTGATGGACACCTGCTTGTTTTTCTTTCTGAAATAGTATTTTTGAAATTACAATAAAGCCCTATAGGCATTTTTTTTAAAGAAAAAATTGTTTTAATGATAGACTTCCCCCACCTGGTGTCCTCTGAGATATATTAGACATCAACTCCCTCCTGGTATTGGCAGATCATGGGTGTTCGTATTGAACACATCTCCAAAGACATTAGGTGGGAAAAGGAAGGGCGAGACACCTTTGGAGTTGGGGGTTTATGTTTAAAGGCATTAATTTATTTTTATACGTCACTAAAATAACTACATTATCCTTGTGTTTGAATCTTTGTATATTATTTTTTTGACTCCGTTCTGGACAGAGGTCCTTATGAGAAAACGGTGCAGAACATACACTGCTCTATTATCCTGCAGAGACAGGATAACCAAAATATACTCCTTGCTTTTTCATATATAAATTCTTAATTGAATAAAGCATAAAGCATGACATACATGTATACCAGTATTTAGAACTTCTGTCCTTTTGGGTCATGATTAGAATGAGCTTCCATCCTACCTTCAGGACAGCAGTCGTTACTTGTAAAATAATAGACCATTAGCCAGCAATAATTCGCAATCCAAACAAATTTGACGTTCTCTGAGATTTATGGAAACCTCAGCCCCTGCCCACCAGTTTCAGTTTTCCTCCCTTTGCTCTGTTTTTACAGACAGACAAGCACTTAGACTTGAGTTTAATAAAGAGGAGACATTTTCAATTGGCTTTGCTTTGCTTGTGTTGGCTAAACTGGGGCAGACAGGCAGTTGGAGTTAATTATGTTAAATTTTGAGAACATTATTTGACCCCAGTGGTTCAACATTAAATGCTATTAGCTTGGCTTTAAGTTACCTGCATGTTCAGACCAGATTATATGGGTCATATACCAACTGCAGAGGAGAATCGCCAAGTACTATCTGTCCCAAAGCATAAGCTAATCTTCAAGATATCAAGATTGGCACAGGTATTTGTCTATAAAGGGCTCTGGGGAGTTAAGGTTGAGTCACACAGACAGGTAGATCAATTCAGTGAAATTTTCTACACAATGTAATTTATTACCGGAAAAAATGAGCCAAGGCCTTGATGTGCTAAATTCAAAACAAAGTACTTTGCAAAATAGTTTGATCACTCAGGAAGCAAATGAGTTTGTGTTTTTGAACATAACTTGTGCAGACTTGAAGCTTTTCTTTGTGTTTTGAAAGAAGTTCAGTTTGGGGGCAGACTTTCTTCTTAAGCTTTACTGAACTTAAGCCTGAGTGTCAGAGCAAAAGCCTACTATAAGATTCTGATTATTTTACAAATGAAGAGGGGGAGAAATGTCTTTGTGGAATCTGAGCTGAAGGTGTTTAATCTTCTACAAGGTTTTAGTTGCTTTGCCAGCAAGATAAGCAGACTGCCTATAGAAACAGAACAGAAATATTTAACAGTAAAAATATTTAACCATTCATGGCAGTCTCCCTGCGCTCAAGGAAAACTCTAATCCAACTGGCAGTCTTTGGAGAGAGAGTAGATAGATACGGCTTTGAACTATTCCAAGTAGGAAGTTTATATTGTCTAACATATTAGATGAATTGCTAATGAATTGATTAGAGAGAAAAAAGGGGAGCTAGAGAATATGAGCAAAACCTACTGATAGACTGTGAAGTTAAGTAAGCAACAGCTCGTTTTTAATTTATCCTATAATGCTTTACTACAATGATTGACCACCAAATAAACAGTGTGTGAGTTCCAAATTAAATGCTGCTTATAACTGATCAGCATGTTTCCCTTGACTCTCACTGGTAAAGTTTAATTCAACAGACATCCAACCCTGCATTTCCCAGGAGCAATCATTAAAATGGAGGGCAGAAGTGACAGCAGAGATGTCATGTTGCATCCTTTATTTTAAAATAAACTTTTGGATTGAGGATCAACACATCAGTTCATTTCTAATACATTTCACTTAAATGTGCTTGCATTCATCAGCCTTTCTGACTGTGTTCTACATTAATTGGTCATTAGCAAAACTGTACTCAGTTTTAAATTTTGGTGTGTAATATGCTGGATACCTAGTTAGATACAGTATCTAAATAGCTTAAAACAGAGATGTCTGACTGGCTAGCTGGCTGAATAGATACAAACAGATAGATGCTAGCTAGATGATAGATAGGTAGATGATTGATTGATAGATAGATCTACAGTAGATAGATTGATGTAGACTGGGGAAGTCAAACTCAAGGCCCGGGAACAGGAGCCGGCCCATGGGGTGCTTAGATCTGGCCTGCAGGGCCACCCTGGAAACAGCAAAGGATCGGCCTGCGGTGCCTCTGTCAGTGAAAACTGAGCTTGGGAGGACTGCCTGCTCTGTTTTTACTGGCAAAGGGTTGCAGGAGGCTGTCACAGGCAAAAACAGAGCTCTGGAGCCCGTTTTCACTGGCAGAGCGCTCAGGCCACCACAGGCGCCCCGACATGAGTGATTTGAGCTGGCCATGCCCACTCAACCGAGCTCAAACACAACCCTGATGCGGCCCTCAATGAAATTGAGTTTGACACCCCTGATATAGACTGATTGATTGATAGGCGATAGCTTGATAGGTGATAGACAGACAGACATAAAAATAGAAGCAGAAGCAGATGATACCTCAAACTTGGAGAATGGAGATCCTTTTGGCTCAGAAAATTCTCCATATTTGAAATAGTTTGTTGCTGCTGAACTTCAGGAGAGGCCATTTTGAGCAAATGGCCAATTCTGAGAGTGGCCCTTCTTCAATGAAGTAGGAGGGGCATCAGCTTGAATTTCCAGAAATAAATGAGGTTAAAAAGGTTTAGGACAGTGGTAGGCAAACTTGGCTCTTTCACACCCTGTGGACTTCAACTCCCAGAATTCCTCAGACAGCTTGGCTGTTTTAGGAATTCTGGGAGTTAAAGTCCACAGGGTGTGAAAGAGCCCAGTTTGACTACCACTGGGCTAGACAATG
>JANHZT010002121.1:13825-34399 GCA_032468215.1 Stegonotus admiraltiensis | reverse complement strand
AAAAATAGGGACCACCTTTGGTGGGAAGGTAACAGTGTTCTGTGTGCCTTTGGCATTTAGTCATGCTGGCCACATGACTACGGAGACGTCTTCAGGCAACGCTGGCTCTTCGGCTTTGAAACAGAGATGAGCACCACCCCCAGAGTCAGGAACGACTAGCACATATGCGTGAGAGGAATCTTTACCTTGTTGTAAAAACCATTTACTACTAATCTTTATATCTCAGTCATTTCAGTCTGGAGTCAGGCTTGAATATAACACTGAAAAAGCTTTGGTTGCCCTGATTAATCATTTTACTGGCAGAGACATAAGGAAAATATTACTGTTTTGATACTTCTGGATCTGTTTGCAATCTCTAACCTTATTTAATTATTTCAGGAGTGGTTCTTTGATTGCAGCATAACAGTGGTTACAGAGAAGCAGTAGGGAATTTATGTCTGGCTCCATTGCATTCCAGTTTCCCAAAACATACTGTTCTTTTTTTTTTTACTGATTTGTATCCGCATGAAGCTACTAGGAATACTTACTAAATGATGAAGTGAGATGTTATCAGTATGCAGAGGACATTAACTTTTATCTGCCTTTTTCATCAGAATAAGGAAAAGCTAAGCACCTTTTAGCCTTTCCAGTAGTCCATATGAGTTAATTCTACTTTATTATAAGGGTACATTAAGAGAATCTTGGAAGTTTGAAGTTAAAAATCCCCCACTGTTTCTTCTAAGTTGGGGAGATTCCTTCCTAAGTTTCTTTCTCTGCCAGTTATGCAGCTGGAGGTTACCTCTCTTCTTATCTCATTTTTGCCAGGCAACATCTCTTCCCTCGCATCCCTGTCTATCAGGGCCATTCCCACATACCATTACAGCATTTGACAATAGTCTGAAGGCAGTCATAGGCTTGGTAAAGCCAAAAAATAAATTGAAGTCAGACAAGGTGAAAGGCATTCTAGATATGAGGTTTTCAAATGGAAAAACAAAAAGCATTTTTCTGCATGAGGTAAGACTCTCTGAATGAAAGGGACATTAGCTTGGGAAGTCCAAACTGATTCTAAGCTATCACTTAAAGGTATCTTAAGAGACAAAAAGAACTTATGCTTGCCTTTCATTGACACACTAGTTGGGAGTTATTTCCTAATAATTTTACGCTTGGCTTTCTTCAGTGCCCTCTAAACAAAGTACCCTATAAACCTTCTAGAAGCTGTAGCTGGTGCAAATTACAGCTGCTTGACTTAATACGTTGCTAAATGGAAATAAATATCATTGGTATTTAAAACACCACACTGGCTGGCTCCGAGCTATCAGGATCAATTTAAAATGTTGATATTAGTTTATGAAGCCTTGTACTATTTAGGATCCTGGTATTTAAAAAGTTACCTCAGAAAAAGGTCAACTGAGAAGTAGATAATTCCTGATGACGGTACAGTTCCCCTATACTGCTGTATTTTACAACTTTATTGTTTACTTTCTGGTATAAAATGTTATGGTAATGACAATTGATGATGATGATGATGATGATGATGATGATGATGATGATGATGATGCACCCATAATCTGGAAATGATAAATGCTGGGGTATTCTGTGAGAATCACTAGCAACCAACTTTATTGATGAATCATGAATAAGTATGTTCTAGTTGCAAGACCAAGTTTAGTGTTTTGAGGCACTGAACTAGAAACTGGAAGAAAATGACTTCTAATCCCATTTTACACCCAAAACCAGCTGAGTGATTTTGAGTCAATCATTCTCTCATAGTTCTAGGAAGCAGGCATGGCAAACCACTATTCAAATCTTGCAAAAAAAAAACAAAAAAAAACAACCCTTTAATTGTCCTCACCAGAAATAAAAAATGACTTAAAGGCAAATAAACAAAAATGTCCTAGTTGCATCAACCTTGAAAAGCCCATAATTTTACTATTCAACGTCCAATCTTAACTCACACTGATATTGTGTGGAATTTGGCAAGAACACTGTACAGTACTTCTCTGGTATTCATTAAAGCACACACAGGTTTATCCATGACCATGAATAAAGATGTTGATACTTTATGATCCTTCATCTGATTCATTTTAGTGCACTTTTAATAAATTCTTAAAGCTAAGCTTATAGTACAGTGGCTTTCTAAAAACAGCAATTAAATTTCCACAAACTGCAGCTTCATACACTTTTTTATAAGCAGAAGAAAAATGGGACCTATTTGATACTGCCGCCTTAAAGGGTTTTATAGAAATCTTATTGTTATAATAAGTTCCCATTTTTCTACTAGTAATTCTAATCTTTAGCTACTTTCCTACAGTTTCTAGGTTACTGTACATTGTTTATATTGCAAACTTAGTTTTACTTTACACTAGTCAATGACTGCAACAGAATTTTTTATACAAGTGTAATCTTAAAAACTGTTTTAAAGAATGCATTATATGGTAGTTTTAAAATGTACAAAGAAAATAAATATGCTGGCAGTATAGTGTATTGCCTTTTGCCTTAAATATATAATTTATTGCTACTTTCTGCTCCTTTTCCTAGTGGATGGGAGGTCCCTTCCAGTTCATTATATTCTATTCTAGATTTGAAGTCTCAATATGCTGTGGAATACATTACTATCACAAGAGAATGGGCTTTCTGCTTATTGCTGAATCCAATGCACATTCTATTTATATTTTAGGGGAATGCTCGAGAAGAACCAAGCTCACACATAGAACTGATAAACAAGCCCATACTAGGTGAAAAACAAGGAAAATGTCTTGGGGTATTGTATTCTTTATTTATGGGACTGCTGTCAAGAAGTTTTCTTTCTCCTAGTAGCCAACTACTTCATTTCATCTGACCAGGAGACGGAAAAGAGTAGTTCGAAAAGAAATGAAGATTTGTTTTCAACTGTAAAAACATATCTTTCAATTAGACCATTTAATAGTAGTCCATTTTTCCATGATGTCTTAACATACACAAAATTAGATACAATAAAAATTGAAGGTTGTTATTGTTTTTCAAATAATTGCCAGAACTGTCAGAAACTTTGTAAGTCATACTGGTGTCATCAATGATAATGTCAAGCTACCTTGTCTTCTGGTGGCCTCTTTTTCCATCATTTCCAGTGAGCAGTTTTTTTCTTTCAGTTTAGTTTAGATTTCAGTTCAAGTATTCTTAACATTTTTATCCAGGGCCAGTTCAAAGTTATTCATTTTTCTCCTTGTCCAGCCTTTCTGATGGGCCAGCCCTGACAGCTGTATGTTAAAACTGGGGAAACTATCACTCAATACATACA
The DNA here is from genome assembly GCA_032468215.1 of Stegonotus admiraltiensis. Classification (NCBI taxonomy): domain Eukaryota; kingdom Metazoa; phylum Chordata; class Lepidosauria; order Squamata; family Colubridae; genus Stegonotus; species Stegonotus admiraltiensis. Next base: position 31,143 of record JANHZT010002121.1, on the reverse strand, counting down.
TTTATTGGTACGGTGGCATCTCTGCACTGTAAGATTTGCCTCAATCTGTCATAATCTTTCTCCCACATAGATGTCCCTTTTTATCATGTTTATAGTTGCTATTTCTGTGAATTTTGGAGCTCAGGAAGATAAAGTATGGTACTACTTCAGTTTCTTCTCTTCTTGCTTTAAATTGACATTTTCTACCATTATCATTTTAATAGTTTTTTATTGTAGTAAATATTGAGTGGCAAATTAGATTCTGCAATTTCCTCTTTTATGTTCAATAAAACATTTCCTTAAGTTTCCTTATTTCCAGTCATCAAACATATCTGGATTTGTTGATTTTACTTCCCATCAAGATTAATTCCAATTTTTATTTCTTCTAGTCATTTTACCATCCTCCATTTTCATGGTATAATCTGCATATACGTTAAATAAGGTAACAGTACATATAATCTTAGGGCATTCTTTTAGGAAGTAATAGCAATTGCACTTAGGTTTATCTGCAGCTCTACAGTGCTTTACAGCCCTCTCTAAGCAGTTTACAGACTCAGCATATTGCCCCAATAATCTGGGTCCACATTTTACCGACCTCATAAGGATGGAAGACTGAATCAACCTTGAGCTGGTGAGAATCAAACTGCTGGCAGTTGACAGAATTAGCCTAAAAAACTGCAATACTCCATTTCTAACCACTGCACCAACATGGCTCTTCATAATATACTATGCAGCACTCTTTCCGACCACATAACGAGTTCATTTTATATTGTGATACAACTTTCCTTTCCTTGGTAGGATATTTATATTCTTCACAGTAAAAGTACACTAATCTTTTGTCCTTCTGTCAGATTTTTTGTTGCTGTTTGTAGAGATATTTCAGATGCAGACGTGAAATGTAGATATACATCCCCACTTCAAACTTTAAGGATTTGAGGATAAAATGAGAATTACAATATGGTTCTTAGTTCTTCAGCTAGGTGGGAATTTATATTACCTGAAAGTACTATATCTGAAGAGTATTTGTTCTTGAAATACATAACTTTATATAAGAATTTTTAGATATATGTATGCATATATCTATACGTATACATATATCTATACGTATACATATATCTGTTTACTCTGAACAGGAACTCTCCCATCCAGGAGTCTTATTTATGTGAAATACTACAGTGCAATCCAACATAGATATTGCTTTAAGGTTAATAGGACTTAGTATTTTTTTTGTAATTGTATGGGTTATCTCTACATCTCTATGTTTATATGGTTGGGATTACTTAATATTAGAGATATGGCACTATTCTGTTAATAAAATAACTACATTATGGATTTGTGATTGAAAATGTGTTGGTTATCTAGCATCTATTTAAGAACAAACCATGTGACAAAGCATTCAGAAAGCTTTGTTAAACAGAGCAAAACCGAGAAATACAAATTAGAATTCTGCTTCCTGAAGTGGTTGGAGAATCAATCTGAGTGATGCATAGGCAGGCTTTAAAATTCATAGTAAAGTCTAACAGATAAAGCTAAACAGATTATGCTTTCTTCATTCTCCTTTCCCTAGATTTGTTTTAGACTTGTGTAAGTATTTTTTTTTTTATTATTATTATTATTATTTATATGCTGCCCTTCCTGGTTCTTTTTTTTTTCTCCTTTAATTATTTTTTTCAAATGGCAACTATGTGAATAGAATAATGAGTATCCATTCAAAAGAGTTCTCTTGAAATAGCATGTTTGTTTTACACCAAATCAAGTAATAATTTCCTTTCAATAATGGTTAAAGAAATTCATATTTTAAAAATAGGAAAAACACATAATATTAAAGAATGGCAAAACTACCTCAAAACATGATTTGAAGATACATTTTATGGCTTGCCTTTCCTTAAAAAATTGTATCCACTTTTTTTTACAAATATGAATTAATGAAAATATAGGTTAAGTGGGATGAAGTAAAAGGTGCTGAGACATCCGAACTGAAAGTTTCATCTTAATATTAATATTAAGAACTCATAATAAAAAGATTACAAAACTGTTTAAGTAGCCCTTGATTGGGTGACACAAAAATATTTTCTCATTTAAACAAACTTTCTCTTCTCTGCATCGTCACTCAAATCCTGGTCATCTCATACTATGACTGTTGCAATGCACTCTACATGGCGGTACCTATGAAAACCATTTGTAAACTACAATGTTTTCTTTTTTATGATATTATTTCTTTTCTATTTTGCTTTCTTTTTTTTTCCATTTCTGCAATTTCTATTTTTTTAGTTTCTTTGTAATTTGTAATAAATTAAAAATTATACAATCAATTTTCAATATTTGTTTTCTGGATATTGTTTGCAGAAATAGAATTAATAATAAATTATTGGCTTGGGGGGTACTATTAAGGAATAAATAAAAAAGACAACAAATACAAGTCCTACTATGTAAGTGAAGTTAACTTTTTCAAGAGGTAACTGGACTTTTTGCTTCTCATCGAAGCAGTGTCTTCAGTTGTGAATGGTGGAGAATGGAAGAATTTATGTTCCTTGCAGTCATCTGGTGTTGGCATTCTTTGTGAGAGTCATTGAGGCCACCTGAAGGTTTATCAATGCTCTCAGGTCACCAGAATAGTACAAATGGATGTGGAGCCTTCTTGGGACTGCTGAAAGGACTGTGTTGTGGAACCTTGGTTTGAATGAGGGGTTAAAGAAGTTATCTACATACATTAAGAGTGAATAGCCCTCTTGCAACGGAGAGGATATGACACCACCTATCTCCTGTTTACAGTTTTCTCAATGACTCTCAGAGAGAGTGCTAACAACCAGATGACTGCAAGGAACATAAATGCTTATATTCTCTACCATTCGCTGAAGAATCTTCTTCTTTGCGTCTTGAAAAAGCATCTTTGGGACAATCACATGGATGATTGAGAAGCTCCATAGACATTCATATCTGAGACTTTTTCTTCCCTTGTAAGGAGGAACCTTATGAACCTAGCTTCAAAAGTAATCATGATTTTCTCTAAAGAAATGTTTTTTAGATATAGTGAAAATGTAACTACATATCCAATTGCTGACCATGATGAATTAAATCAATCTAAAGGCAGGCTAATCATGTGTTGTATATAAAATAGAATCACTTTGGACTTCCTTTGTAAAACAGGTGAAGGAAGTCAATTGTATAGAACAGACAAAGTAGTTTACCTTAAAACTGTATCATACTATACAATAGTAGTTTTCTAATTTATATATTAAAATACACCATTCACAAGTTGCAGTATTCAACTAATACTGATTTCTTATATCTTGGGGTTAAATCTGTACTGTAAACAAATGAAGCCACATTAATGATTGATTGAAATATGTAATATAGAGTTGTGAATGGCTTTTATCTAAAGTCTCAGAAAACCTCTGCAAAACATTTTATAACTGCATCTAATGGTCTCTTGATTTTCTTAGTCTAGTCTTGATTAAGGTTTTTTTGGGGGGAGGGTGGGGGAAGATTCCAGGTCACACATTATATCTACTTAAAGTCCAAAAAAACAAGACTATGTCTTCCTATTTTTTGTCTTTTTTTTTACCTTCATCTAAACAGCTATTTTAATATAGATGAGTTTGTTGCATTTTCTTTCCCATTACAACAAATTTGCATGGTTGAGAGTATTAATGGTTAACATCTTTAATTTAGCATCATAGCTCATTAAAACAATATCCAACAGTCTATCATATTGTATTTCTGTTTTCCAACAGAAAATACTAAATTATATGTAAGAAAGTATATGATATATGATATATTTCTGTTCTTTAAAAAAGATATTGGATTTTATTGGTTCGATTTATTTGCCGCCCTTTCTCCGGAGACTCAGGGCGGCTTATGATGCGTTAAGCAATAGCCTTCATACTTTTGTATACAAAGTCAGCTTATTGCCCCCACAATCCGGGTCCTCATTTTACCTACCTCGAAAGGATGGAAGGCTGAGTCAACCTTGACTATATGACCTAATATTCTTGGGCACATATTTGAAAATACCTTTTGGTCTTCAAAATCCGAAATCTCTAGAGTAGTGCTAATTAAATGTGCCTTATCTGCTAATTACAAAGTTCTTCTAATTATTTCTTTGGATAATTATGTCTACCTGAATCTTTAGAAACTAGGTGTTTTTTTTTTCTTTCATGAGAGATATAGACGGTTTGTCATTATTATGATCTGTCTGAAGAATGGTTTTTATTTGGTATATATAATCAACCAGTATTTTTCTTATTTGCATATGTACTATAGAGGAAAGCACTTCCTATGACTCCATATCTTTTAAAGGACATTCTGTATTTTCTACCACTTTTTTATTTCAAATTTAAGAATTTAAAACCATACAAATTTAAAGTAATATGTAATCATAATTTTAATTAACCCAGTTGTTTGAGAACATGCTGTCAATCCAAAAACAAGGAATAAATAGCTGACTACTAAAGCTTCACTGGAATGATTGGATTCAAACATGGTCTAATCCTTACTGGGGAGCTAAATCATTTTGCTTTCATTGCTTCTTTTAACCTTTAGTAGTTTTCTGAGCATGAAGACATATGCTACATCAACCTCAAGGATGGATTAACGAACACCAAACCTGGATTGATCACAAGGTGGAGCATGTTATTTTCAATTCCTCATTTTAATCAATGATTCAGACTGTGTTCATTCCAAAACTTGAAGGTAAGAGAAAGGCAGATCACATCTCTTTGCACAAGCCAAATAAATAAATAACAAGCAAACAAGCAGTGTTATGCTGTATAAGTTATGAAGCTGATTCTTCATTCCAGCCTTATGACTTTTTCAAAAGGCCTTGTAGATTAATGCTAGATTTACCAAAGATTTAATATACTTCAGCTTGGACCATATCTTCTAATTATGTGCTCAAATTATCTACAAAATGAAGGACATAATAAGCTAGTACTCGTCAAAACAATATACAATTGCATTCAGTTTAAAATAATTGATATGGCTTTTCCATACACATGCACAAAATCTGAATTTGTATTTTCATGATGTATGTCTCCTATCCAGGGTTTAACAATGCATCTCAAGCAATACAATGAGGGATACAAACAGATAAAAGGTGGGTGACTGAACTAATATTCAACAGCAGAAATAGAGAATCTATTTTGGTTTTATTTAAAAGAAGAATATTTTGCTATGTGATGTACTCCATGAAAGCTCATTTATAATAAATGTATTGGGCTTTATTGCACTGTTATTGTTGGATGTTTTTGTTTAACCCTTTGACTAGTTTGCAAAATATTTCTAGCACCGCTGATCCTTCATCATAAAAATTCAGCAGTGCCTTTTGAAAAGGAATTTTAAATTAGTTCATGTGTGGCACAGTTATGCTGTGAATCAGATTATATTTCATTTGAGAACAAATGGAAAACATTTTTACGAAATTTGTATCAAGCTATCTACACAATTCCCTGCATGAAAACTACATAATTTCAATAAAGTTTCTGATGTACTGTATCTTAATTAGTGACAAACTCCAATACCTGATTTATAATGAAAGAGTCAGTTTGTAAATTGGTTAATGTACTGAAATAGAGAGAGACTGAGGGACTGTGAATTTTGGTCCTCCGTTAAGTAGGAAGCTGGTTTGGCATTTGCAGAATTAATATAACAAATTTGTGAATTTGTGATCCATTATTCATCATTTTCATTAATAATATAATTAAAAAGTGCATTACAGTGCAATACAAAACAATTATTATTTTGCCTTAGAGGTGACTCCATTTCACTTTTTCACCTTTAGCGGAACATCCCTTGAATGTTCCATTTAGCTGAACATGAAACACAGGAATTAATCCTCTGATGTCACTAAAGCTACTTTATTGAAGATAACATTCTTAAACTCAGAAGTTCCCACTGATCTATACTGTTGCTTCTATCACTTAAAATTTTTCTTCACTGTTGAATTATAACAATGTATGAATTGAACTGTTATTTGATAACTTTATTTTTTTCTTTTTTTAAATGTTGTTTTCACTGTTTTAATTCACTATTTGTATTTTATTACAAACCATGGATAGGTAATTAGGTAAAATGAGACATAAATTTATTAAGCAAACAACAATTAATTACCTTGACAACAATAACTCTATTGATTGAACGAAGACAGGAAAAATGAGTTCAGGAAAATCTAATTAATTCATGTCAACTCTCTGTAAACAATTAAGTGAATCCTAGGATTTTATTTGGTTTTCTAAAGAACTGTCTTAACGGATTAAACTTGTGTCATTTTTAATCAGGTACTTTTCTTGGTCGATATATAGTAATGTTGGTAGAAGAGGCTGGTAACCACCAGTAAGGAGATTTGAAAACTTATTCCTTTACCAATAAGGGCTAAACGTTTAGTGCAATAATGGGCTAAATGGCCCCTTCCAACTCTAAGATTCTATGAGCCTCTGAACAAATCAAAAGAAGTTTTATGCCCTTTGTAAGAGACAGGTTGGGTTGAAAACTGTGATTAGAAATTAAGAAAACAAGACAAGGAAATGGTTTGATGCATACTAACCATGCTTATGGTTTAAGGAAACAGAACAGAATTTTAAACTTGGAATGCTTTCTTTGAGCTTAGAAGCAATGGCTACCCAGAACTATTTAAAATGGAAGTCAAAATTCATTGTATTGCAAACTCAGCAGAAAAATACCCCCACAGATTAGATGAATCTGTCAACTCTAGGCTCATGCATATAACATGTTTAGCATTACACATGGACCAAATCATAAATCAGTCATTTTTTCTTCCAGAAAGGATAGCCTGTATTCCAGAAAGTAGAAAGAGATGGAGTTGTTAGAAAGTCCTTAAGAGTAAGATTGAAGAAGGTACATAAAAGTCAGGGTTTTCTATTACTATTTTTAAGGCAGACAAATAATGTTTGCTCCATGGTTGGAGTAGCAGCTTTAGCAGTAGATAGTCAATCAATCCTACAATTGCTTTATTATTTCCACAAGGTGGTGGCTATTCTATCTACATTGGCTACTTATCCTTGGCACACAAAGTGGTTGACAGTTTAATCATTTTGTTAAAACTCTCTTGATGCAAAAAAATATATATGTCTGTCTGAAGGAAGATTTAAAGTTTGCCTGAATTCAGAGAAATACAGTCTGCGGAAAGAAATGAATGCTAAAGATCTCACCAACGTCTCAGAGATCAGTTATGCTTTATACTCCCCTCTTTTTTATCAGCATTTGATGGCAGAAAAGCAGAAACAAATGCTCCAGGACAGCTGAAACTGTGGAGCTCTGATTTTTCGAACAAAAAACAAGCTGAACATTGCTGAAAAGTCCATGTATATTTTATTTCACTTTCTCTCATTAATTATTATCAATACTTCCAATTTTGCCAGAATCAAGTTACACTAGACTTTTTTGTTTCTTTTTCTCTTTTAAAGCCATGTATTTATTAAAGCATATATTTTATTACATGGGATTAGAGAGGATTCACACAAAGCTGGCCATGTTTGTGTTTGTCCAACTGCAAGATTGCTGACACATCTGAGTTACCCTGTTCAAGATGATTAGCATATCCTGACAAAATACTTGTGAATCAGGACTTATGCTAGTGGAGTTTGTGGGAGATGGAACATCCAAAACTGGATTCCTGCATCAATAAGCAGAGATCCAAGTGCCATATTGTTTTTATCAGTAGTAATGTGAAATAATATGTTAGAGTTGGGATTAGAGTCATCTTCTGGACCCACTATGTTCAGAAACATTGGATTGTCTCCAGAGAAACGCCTATTTCATGTTCTTTCCACTTTAAAACAACTGGATTCAGCAAGATCAAGGACAGACTAGAGAGATTAGAGGCTGTTGAAGGAAATCCAAATAATACTTACTTACTTACTTACTTACTTACTTACTTACTTACTTACTTCATACAGTAATAACCTGGGTAGTCCAGACTTTGCATGCAATTATACATTAGTCTACAAATACAGCAACATGTAAGGCTGAAATGCACAATTTTAATGGTATTATTTAATGGGACATGGTGGCTCAGTGGCTAAGATGCTGAGCTTGTCAATCAAAAGGTCAGCAGTTCAGCGGTTCGAATCCCTAGTGCCACGTAATGGGGTGAGCTCCTGTTACTTGTCCCAGGTTCTGCTAACCTAGCAGTTTGAAAGCACATAAAAAATGCAAGTAAAAAAATAAGGACCACCTTTGGTGGGAAGATAACAGCATTCCGTGTGCCTTTGGCATTTAGTCATGCTGGCCACATGACCATGGAGACGTATTCAGACAGTGCTGACTTTTTGGCTTTGAAACTGAGATGAGCACCGCCCCCTAGAGTGGGGAACAACTAGCACATATGTGCGAGGGGAACCTTTACTTTTTAATGGTATAAAGGCCACAGCAGGTATTGTGTACTGTAATGAGAACTGTGCTTTAAAATTAGGTGGGTTCAATCTTAATACCCACTGTCAGAGAAGGGTTTAGCAGGTTTCAAGGGAAATGCATTACAAAACTTAAGACAGCATTTTTGAGTCTTAATCCTACTAAAACCCTTTCCAAAGTGCCAAAAGGTAGAGGACTGAAAAAATTATCCTTACTTTAGATTCTAGTTTATTAGAGAAAGCAACAAATCTGTAAAGGAACTATCAGTCAAGTATCTTGCATTCAATAAAGTCATTATGTCAATCTGGCTATTTCATTTTACTTTTCAAACTATTTTTAAGCAGGTCATTAATTTCTAATAATTATTTACACAGATTCAAATCAATGTAATATGTAGTCTTTTCCAAACAATCTGGAAAAGTTCAGAAATTATGGACAATGGACAATTATATTCACCAGACAAAACTGGAAGTTTCTAAACATTTATTTTCCTGCTATTGCCCATTTTAACTATTTCCTGATCGATATAGCAGACACCTGCAAAATAATCATATATATTATAAATTTGATCTTAATCCACAGGCATAAATTTTATTTCCCTGAAACTGTAGCTGTTGTTATATTTAAAACATAAATTTGTTATATTTAAAACATAAATTTTATTTATACTGTATTATTTCACTTGCTACAGATCTAGGGGACCAACCCCTAAATCTCAAAATGGTCTGGGATGTGATATGATTGTAAGATGTTGCCATCACTTTTGTATTTTGCATCACCATGTTTTGTATTTCAGTAAAGTGCTCTAAAATGGTAGAGAGACTGAAAATGTCCATGTTTCCATGATGTAACAGAATTAGTCCCCAAATTCTTTCATACACCAGGAGAATTTATTCTGTTTTGAATACATCTTGTTTTAGGTTTGACTGTGTAATGCCCCAGAATGAAAGGTAACAGCATAAGAGTCTGGATTTACTTCCGAAAATGCTGAATAACCCTCATCTCGTGACAAGCTGTGATGTACTGCTCCCATTAAGCTTTCTCTGAGTGAGAAGATATTCCTGGCTTAACCTGCATGCTCTGGGAACACAACTAAAGAAACTTCAGTGCCATATCAATTATATAGGTTTACTTTGCTTTGGAGAAAAGGATCACTGGGCATTCATGAAGGTGTCATAGAACATTATACTGGCAGGATAACATTTTCTTTACAACGCAAAAGAGGTATTAAAAACAAATAGTTGCACTTTGATTACCAAAATGAATGCAAAATATAATTTTTTCATTTAGAAGTAGAATGAGATTGTTATTAATCTGCTGCATTTTCCACAGAAACAGTACTGAAGTATGTCCATAACAAAGTTAAGGTTTTATTCTTAATAGGCTAAAAAGAACAATTTCCAGGCCTGGCCAATTGTGAAAAGAGATTTAATTTAAATACAAACTTCAAAGTAATAAAAAGTGTAGATAGCTATTACTGCATATGATTATCCTATGATTGAGCAATGTTTTTCTCAAGATCACCGCAAGGGATTGGAAAATAACAGTAGAACAGTAAACATCATACCTGCTAGAATCGGAAAAAAGTGTGGGGAAAAGAACAATTTTCAAAAATGCCAATCTGGGGGTGATCCAAATGTTCAGGTCATTCTTTAATAGCAATAGCAATAGCACTTATATACCGCTTATAGTGCTTTCCAGCCCTCTCTAAGTTGTTTACAGAGTCAGCATATTGGCCCAACAATCTGGGTCTTTACTTTACCCACCTCGGAAGGATGGAAGGCTGAGTCAACCTTGAGCCTGGTGAGATTCGATCTGCCAAACTGCTGGCAACCGGTGATCAGCAGAAATAGCCTGCAGTACTGCACTGTAACCATTGAGCCACCACAACTCATTAATACCTTTAAATAAATTCCTTAATTTTGTAAAGTTGTAATTAGACTTGGAAAATGTACCAGCAATGATATATGTTTTTAAAACAAACTTTGAAGCACTCCAGGTCTTCTCAGGTGTAAATAGAAATCACCTCTATTGCTGTGGAAGATTTGTACGGTAAATATAAATCCCATCTGTAACCTTTTGGTAGCTCATTAATTTTCTTCTAATAGGAAATAGATGGTACAATGCCATGGAGGAACTATTATATATCCTCTCAGCACTGGAATCAGAACCAGACCCTAAGAAATTTGGTTGTTCAAACAAAAGGTGAAACAGTAGGTCTCCTAGTGTACTTCATGTTTAAAATAAAACCTCATAATTTTATCTGTATATAAACATGGAGCAAGCCCCATATACAGGCAATCCTCAATTTACAACAGTTCATTTAGTGACCATTCAAAGTTACAATGGCACTGAAAAAAAAGTTATTTACAACAATTTTTCACACTTATGACCGTTGTAGCATCCCCAGGGTCACATGATCAAAATTCAGGTGTTTGGCAGCTCATTCAAATTTATGATGGTTGCAGTTTGCCAGGAACATGTGATCACCTTTTGTGACCTTCATTGACAAGCAAAGTCAATGGGGAGGTTAAATTCACTTAACAACCGTGTTACTAATTTACAACTTCAATGATTCGCTTAGCAACTGTGTCAGGAAAGATTGTAAAATGGGGCAAAAACCACTTAACAAATGTCTTACTTAGCATAAATTTTTGGCTCAAATGTGGTCATAAGTCAAGGACAACCTGTATACTCACTGATAATGTTACTTAGTTGGGTAATGAATATCTGCAAGTAAACAACCACACACAGCACCAAGGACTCCAAAACTCATCAAACATAAGAGTATCTTCCCCCATGTCTAATAATATAAAGAAATAAAGTATCCACTTGAAGTTTTATATGTCTGAATACAACAGCACTAATTGCTGTCTATAATAGTTATTTCAGGTACAGTATTTGGATTTGGTATATTTAATGTAAAACAAGAGTTCAGTTAATTAACTTTAATTACTTTTAATATTGCTAATAATCTATTGTGGTCAGGTTAGTAATTCTCATTCATATATCAGTAATAAACAATTCAAGATTTTGATAATATTTATAGTGCCCAAATGAAAACATTCTGTTTATATATTAACTTTAGGAACTTCAGATAATTATTAGTCCTGATCCCAATGATTATAATCTGAAGTTGTCTACACAACCATTGGAGGGATAGATAAATGATAGACGATAGATAGATAGATAGATAGATAGATAGATAGATAGATAGATAGATGAGACAGTTCTGCCTATTATTAAAAGATTTTAGGCAGTCAATAGACAAATAACAATAAACCAATGCAGTAAAACATATATAGAAATTTGATATTCTTCCATTAATCATATGTAATTCTTGGAGATTGCATAGAGCACGGGTGTCAAACTTGATCGCATCATGTGACCTATCACATGTTTTTTGCCTTTGCGGAGCCAGGGTGGGTATGTACTGTGTGTGATGCATCCAGCCCGTGGGCTGCCATTTTGACACCCCTGGCATAGAAGAAGTCCCTGTAATTTTCTTTTTCAGAAGTGGTTTGGCATTGCCTCCTTCCTAGGGCTTAGAGAAAGTGGCTAGCCCAGGGGCACTCAGCTAGCTTTATGCCTAAAGCATGACTAAACTTCGTAGTCTCCTGGTTTCTAGCCTAATTATGTCTTAACCACTACAGCAAACTGGCTCCCTATATAGGAATATAACAATCTCAAAATCACAGTAATATAAAGAGGGGCCCAGATTGAATCTTGGAGTAGATGCAGTAAAATCAATTAAGGGATTCGTGAATTAATAGTCCTTCTCTAAATTCAGTTATGTTTGCATCTAACGCACAATATTTTGAATGAAATCAAATATGAAAAAAATAAAATAAAAATAAACAAAACATTCTTGCTATTATTTTACTTGTTATGTAAAGTCTAACATTCCTTTTGTGGACATTACAGGGAAAGGGAAATCAAAAAAAGATGAGATATTTTTGCTACAGCAAATGTGCCTATTGAACAAATGTTTGGGGGTTTGCCTGCTTGTTTGTTTGGCTTCGGGAAAAGCATCAGAAACATACAAACAGTTTCCATTTGGAAGCTAAATTGGAAACAACCTTGTGCTTTTTAAAGGAAGGCTAGCAGCTGAGGTCACTAGAGTATAGTTTAATAGTGCTGATCTGCCTAGAGTTTGCAGGCATTATGCAAAAAGAATAATATTATTCTGATTAAGATTATTCTGCCTTTCCCTTTGAAAAATGTGTAAAACACAATCCAATTGCAGGACAACAATGAATTTTCAGGAGGGAGCAGATGCTTTGAAAAACTTTTATTTCCCCTTCCCCTTTTCCTCTTCATCCTAAAACTCATTAAACATTAAACTTTGACTTAGAAACTTCTATTGATCACGCCAATGGAACACTAATTATATTTTCTCAGCATGGAGAATTCTACAATATTTCATAGAGTTTGGCTTAGAAGTAAGAGAGGATACTCAATAGTATGTATCATTTTTTGCTTAATTGCTGAGGTCAAACATAATTCTTTGCAGAGAACAGTAATAATAACCAAGTTACTTAGACTTACTGTGAATAAGCAACACACAAATACATATCATCTATTCATGCCTGTAATCCTCATTGAGTACGCAAGTAAGAGTAACAACATCAGGAATGTCAAACTCATGTTGCCACAGTGGTGTCACGTGATCTATCAGGACCTTTTTCCCCCCTTGGCTAAACTGGCGTGAGTGTGGCCAGAGCTTAACGCATCCAACCCTTGGGCCGTGAGATTGACAAACCTGAACTACATAGAACAAACTAGAAAAAGTCTGCTCAGTAGAAATCCTGAATCCTTGAGTTATTACTATTAAACAAGCTGAGATTTTTAAGCCACCAGTAAACCAACTCTACCACCAATTGAATATCATTCCTTCCTAAATAGTTTGAAGTGCTCATGCAAAGAATGGACTAAAAGCAACATTTTATCCATAGCAACCTAGAATAAATCAAGCATGTTAAATGTGTAACAATGAAGTATCATAATGGAAATATTCAGAAAAAGATGATGCTTCTATCAACAATTATAGATCTAACTGCAAACCTTCTGTATCTATAGAGACATCATTAAGCTATTTTAAAGACAATTAAAACTAAAGAGTGCATGATCTCTGTCTGTCTCTTCTTTAATTAGTATGTTATCTATCACAGTTATAGAAGGATTACATTTTTTTTTTGAGGAGCAATTTTTCATTTGTCTATTTGACTTGACATAAATTTATGTTTAATATCTACCTTTTGCAGGCAAAACTTAACATCAGCTTAAAAAGAAGACAAGGTACTCCTTCACTTTGTTCTTTTTGAGAAACAAAGAGAGAGGGAGAGGGAGAGGGAGAGAGAGAAATGTTTCCATAAAGAGTTTCAAAGTACTTTGTGGCAAATGAAAAAATCTAGCACAGATAAAAATAATATGAACTTACCATTGAAATTCACTGCCCGGATGTAACTAAGCAATTCTTTGCCATCAATTGTACTCATGCGAGGACAGAGTCCAATGTACCCAGGGCAAAGTTCTTTATGCATGTTGTGTAATGCATATGCCATTGAATATACCGCATCAATGACAAACTGAACCTTTCCTTCTTGTTCATAAGAAGAATCTCTCGCAATTCGTTCCAATCCTGTGAAAAAGTAGAGAGATGAGGAATCATTTTACTAGCCTAGACACTGAGGCAAACCTATGTATTGAACATTCCGTGTTGTGAACTCAAAATTAATTACACATCCCTGGCAGATTGAATGCTTCAACACAGTTGATATTCACAATATATTTCAGCTGGGGAAATAAGAAGACGATGCTGGGGAAAGTGGGATCTTATTTTGGAAACAGAAGAAAAGGAATCCTATGAGGATACTGGGATTAAATACTTCTGGATGGACTCATCATTCAGTGTTGTGTAAAACAGTATTTTTTAAAAGTTGGTAACTTTAAGATGTTGGACTTGACAATCTTAAAGTTGCCAAGTTTGAAAAACACTGCTGTAGAACAATACACAAACCTTAGCTAGAAAGACTTTCTCAACAGAAAATTTATACAAAGTTCAAGAAGTAGAACGGTATAATAATAAAAAATTATTAAGTTTTCATTCAAACATTAATTTGGGAAGAGAACATTAAATTCATTTATTCAATTCATGTAAACCTTAGTTACACTAAATATAACTAAATAAACATCTACACCACCCTTACATATGCACATGATTATATTCAGGCCATTGGATGAAAAAAATGCTTTAATTTTTAATCAGAAAGAAGTACCTGTTAAAAGATTACCATGTTTGCTATTAGTCTTCCAATCTTTGTCTTATAAATTAGGGGTAGAAAGAGGAAATATTTTAAGAACCTACTCAGGATGCTATTTCCAAACTCTTTGTTTTCAGCTAGAAAATTCTTTCAGAATAGCTGACTGACTATTTAAACAGTTTTTACAGCATTTGTACCTTTATATTCTCCCCATTTATTCCCATGGCTGACAAAGCACTTTAGAAGGAAGGTGTGTTTCCATGTGGGGCCATTATTTGTATAAAATGGTGTATGGTTCCTACTTCTAAGCCAGTATTGGCTGGGTGGGAAATTCTCAGAGTTGAAGTCCATATATCTAAGAACATATCTAAAAATTGCCAAGTTTCACAAACACTGTTTTAAACAAAAACTGCTATAGATTTAAATTAAGGCCTACATATAGCTGTTTTAAAGATGATCTTGATTGCTCACATAGTAAGATTTTTGAATAATTTGGCCACCTAGTACAATTCGATTTATGGTATTAGTTGCTGATATTCTCACACAAAAATTAAATTGGTCATACATAACTGATACAGATTAACATTAAGGATAATTATCAGAGGCCAGAAAAAGGCAATTTAGGAAGACAAATATTTGATACACTTAAGGAGAAGCCGTGAGTGTTTATCTCTGAATCATCCCAGCTAATCACATTCTTAATTAACTCTGAAGAGAAACTTCACACTGAAGAGTAAAGAAGGCTTCAAGCTCTTCTTAGAGTATCTGCTAAAAGGGCTAAGCATAAATGAACTGAAAAAAACTTCCAGGACTGCTTGTTACTCTAAAAAGTCATGTGTTTTATGGTCACCAACCTTACTATTTACTGTATATTATTCAGCATACGATCAGGGCTTTAAAAGCAGATCTGAGAATAAAGGCATAAGCCAAGAAATGAATAGCAGGCCTGTAAAAGCACAAGTGTATTTTTTCATTGCACTTGGCAGTTGCAACTCATTTATTTTTCAGATTGAGGTTTGCCACGTAAATAACTGTCTCTAGACAGCCATCCTATTCATATAACTACTTTCTGGGTCCAGATTGAGGGTTCAATGATGTCAAAATGACAGAACAACTAGGTAATCAAGTTCAGCCCAGTGGTGAAATCTAATTTTTTTTGCTACCGGTTCTGTGGGCGTGGCTTGGTGGGCATGGTATGGTTTGGTGGGCATGGCAGGGAAGGATACTGCAAAATCTCCATTCCCACCCCACTCCAAGGGAAGATACTGCAAAATCCCCATTCCCTCCCCACTCTGGGGCCAGCCAGAGGTGATAGTCACCAGTTCTCCAAACTATTCAAAATTTCCACTATCGGTTCTCAGAATTGCTCAAAATTTCTGCTACCGGTTCTCCAGAACCTGTCAGAACCTGCTGGACTTCACCCCTGGTTCAGTCCCTTTTAAACACATGACATACACATGCATATAAAATTAATTATATGTATATTTATATCTCATGCATATAAAAGGGCAGGACTTTGATAACCCCATTGCATTCAAAGTAGCTAAGGTAGAAAAGAGAGGAAATGAATCACTGACATTATGGGCAATTAAATTTCCAAAGTCCCTTCCCAGTTTTCTACATACACTAAAATCTAGATATGACTAAACACCATAAATATTCCATCCATTTTTGTTCATTAGGCTTCCATTTTCAATGTCATCTTTAAATGTTTTTACTTAATAGATACAAAATCATCCAGAAGAAAATCATGTTTGTTTTTTATCACTTTATCACTACAAAAAACATAGGGAATGTAATGTTCCACTCCAATACTTCCTCAGTAAATACTCCTCTTTTAGTCATAAACATGCATCTTGTAAATCTTAAAGCTTCAACACATTTGTAACAGTAAATCAATCAGAGCTATTTCCCAATGTCATCAGTAAACCCTTCAAAGCAAAACAAAAATGAAGTTATCTGCATGGAAGTAGAAATGTAAGAGGGACAAGGATTGTCAGAATGAGATCAGAATTAGATGTAGCTTTACCTTACTTTGAATTAACCTTGACCCTGGATATAACATATAATATTATAATATAATATGACCCTGGATTTAATATATAATATTAAATCAGAGCCTAGCTTCTAGAAGTTTTACCAATCCCTTTTTCACATTTTGCTGATTCTATATCAAGTAACATACTGCATTTCTGTGTTATGTGCATGTATACACTGGTAAGCAGAGAATATGAGCAATAAACTATGCTAATGAACTCAGGACATCTCTGTAAGCAGTATAGTGCTATAAAAACTTAACAATACAGGAGCGAATTTCAGTATGGCAAGAAAAATAGGCAAAAGAAAGTAGAACAGATCATTCTGGAGATTTTAAAGGAGAGCAAATCAGGCAGAAAAATATATTTCAAATGCATCCATATGGAAGAGGCAGCTGGGGAGCACCTTGCAAGATTACAGACTGACTGCTCCATTCTTAAATCCTTCCTCCTAGACAAGTGATATAGGGTGGAGTTAATACAAAAGAATTTCAGAAATCATACTCTGAATGCTTTCTAACAGACAGGAAGCAGCAGGTGAAGCTAAGCAGAATCACATCAGATACCTGTACAATTAACACAGGGGCCTCCCAAGTATGTGTGCTTTCTCCACTTCTCTTCTCTCTATATACCAATGACTGCATCTCAAATGATCCATCTGTTAAACTACTGA
>JANHZT010002120.1:179363-195199 GCA_032468215.1 Stegonotus admiraltiensis | reverse complement strand
TTGTGACACATTTTTAAATGTCCAGTTGACTGAGTTTCATTTTTAATGAATAAAAGAGAATAATAATAATAATAATAGTGATAATAACAACAACAACAACAACAACAACTTCCTTTAATAACAAGTTGTTCCGCTGTCCTACAGAAAGGCATTCACGGTGTTAACTAAGATCTTGTCAACCTTTGAGACAAGAAACCAAATCTGAGAGTCTTAACACTACCTTTATTGTAAGTTTACAGTGACAGAATCTTGCAAGTCTGAAATAACTTTTTCCTTCCTTTGCCTTTACTTTCCAAAGAACTAGGGAGTCTCCCTTCTGAGACTCTTTCTCCATCCCCATTCCTTCTGTGGGCTGAGATACCTCTTGTCAGATACACGATGCCTCTTTCTCCTATTTCCCAAGATTATTCTCACAGCCCATTAGGGACTTTTAATAATCTCTTGCTAGAGATCGCTATGGATCAAGAAAACAAAAGTTCCAGCAATTTGTTTACATTCTCTGGACTGATAGCTGTATATTTTAAAATAAAAAGTCTGCCGAAGACTTTAGAAGTACAAAGTTGAGTTAGGTCATACTAACACAGAAATAATATTATTTGTATAAAAGTGACTGTTATAGCCCAGAAGCTGAAGTGTTTCTTTTAAAATATGACTTTGTAGATTTAAGTGAATTTTTATGATTATTAAACAGATGGTCTACCAAATAACTTCATTCTGTACAGAATTTTAAAATGTTTTTCTCTGATTGTTCTCCCACTCTTATGCTTCTGTTTGCACACATGTTGTACAAAGACTCACAAATTTAAAAGGAATTATTTGAGAATCTCTGTAGAAATTATAATTCAGAACAGTTCACATATTTTAGTGTTATTGAACCTTTCCTTTAGAGTGTTAATATCATAATAAATGGTATTGTACATTATTATAACATAGTAATTATTCTATTTTAGCTTTTCTAATTATTTCTTTCTAAAACTATATAGTTGCTAGTGGATATATCTGTCAGATTAAATTGCTGCCAGCTGCTGCTTTTCTTCTGTTGTTACAAAATTTCATGTATTAATATTTTTAAAAAATGCTAGTGAATTAAAGTTAAGAATCCTCACTATTTAGCATCACGTGTGCCTGATGAACAGGACAAAGTCTAGTCTCACAAATAACATTAGCTGTTTTGCTTATTGCTAGGTATACAGAATTAGTTAACCTATAACAAGGATACAGGAAAAGCTTTACAGAAGTCTGCCTTGTAGGCAGAAAACTTGCCAAATGGGAAGTGATTCATCGTCTCTGAATGGGATGAGCACTAAACAGAAATAGTTTAAATTTGAGATTTATTTGGCTCACATACCACCAGTAAATGATTATATCTCTCTTCTGTGTCTCATTCTGCTCCCCAGAATTTATCAGAACCAAAATACTGTGCCTGAAATGGTTTTTCATCAGCTGTATGAAGACTTAAATATTGAATTTTGACAGGTTTAAATTATATCCATATATACATCAGTTATGTTTCTTAATTAGAAGATTAGTTTTATGATAGCAGTCATGCATGAAAGGCAAGAATGTCATGATTTACTAGATCTAAAGTAATTTATTAAATAAATTTGTTTATTTACTGCCTTTGTATCTTCTGGGACCTCCAGGCAACAGACCTGGTTGCCTTCCTCATTTTAACCTTCCTCATTTTAACTGTTTGAAGTAGTGCTTCTCAGCTTTGACTGCTTGAAGATGTGTGGACCTCAACTCCCAGAATGGTATGTTGCAGCTGTGCTGTCTGGAGAATTCTGGGAGTTTATTTATTTTTATCCCACCTTTATTATTTTGACAAATAGCTCAAGGTGGTGAATATATCCAACACATCTTCTTCCTCCTATTTTCCCCACAAAGTGGGTTGGGCTGAGAGAGAGGACTGGCCCAAAGTCACCCAACTGGCTTTCATGGCTAAGGTGGGACTTGAACACACTATCTCATGGTTTCTAGTCTGGTGCCTTCACCACTAGACCAGACTGCTCTTAGTTGAAGTCCACACATCTTCAAGTTGCCAAAGCTGAGAAACACTAGTTTGAAGTAAGCTGGAATGGAGAAGAATAACCACAGAGGAAATTAGTGAACAAGCAAAATACTCCATCTGCCCTCAGTTTCTCAGTTCTGTAGGAATTGGGCTAACTCTACATAACTCTTGCTTCTTTTAACAGACAGGGAGTGTTGGCCAAATGCCTTCCAGAAAACTAATATTTATGTGTACTGTTTTGGGATATTTTTTAACCTGAATCTTATATGTTAAAAGCACCTAGCTAAAATTCAGATCACATTGTGGGTTACAATATTGTAGGATTATGGATGGTTCTTTCTTCAAAGTAAGTGTTGGGAATAGTTGAAGATCTGATTGCCATTATGCAGTGCTGTCTTCACTCTGTCACCCCACACTTGCAGTGTTGATGTTATGTAGTTGGGTAATGAAACATCTGCAAAACAGCCAAGTCCAAAGAGCACTAAGGACTATGCTTCATTGTTTGGTCACATATTATCTAATACTCAATGCTTCTACTTGGATTAATTGGATCTTGTGTTCTTCAGCATCATGATGTACTAGCAGAGGTCAACTAAGAATAAATTATGAAGTATAAAACTACTAAGAGAAGCCCCAAACCCAATTAATGTAATATATTTTGGCTTCCATTTCAGAGTTTGAAAAATGTCTGGTTATTATCTCTGGGGAGTAGGGATGTATGGTAAATCTGAAAGAACCTGTAAAATTAAAAAGTTAATTTTGCAAGTTCTCATAACTATAATGTTATGAGAACTATAATGTTATGAGAACCTTCCTCTTTATTAGTGTTTCATTTTTGACAATTAAGTATATATGCAGAATTTTGACAAAGATGAGAGTAATAGAATGAATCCAGAAACACAATTAGCTGTAAGCAAATCATTTTATATGTGTTTTCTTTTCTGTTATAACTCTGGCATAGGATAGAAAAAAATGGGAGGAATTGTGGAAAAGGAAACCTTTTGTTTACTGTAAAACAATACTGTGAAGTAGATACAATACTTAAAACAGGAGTCTAAACTTGACGTCTAAACTTGACGGATATAGGCAGGCTCCATTTGGCTATGTCTATAAATCAGTCAGAAATCATAAGCACAGATAAGCAACCGGCAATTTTTGTTTAAGAAGCAGTCACAAATGACATCCTCATTGTAAATTATTCTGCTGAAACAAATGTGGACATAAATGCATTTTTCTGAACTCTGTTAAGTCTGGATACTCTTATTATTACTCTGTTACTTCATTTTGGTTTTAGGACTGGAAATAGCGTGAGACTATCAATATAACCTATGATGACATGGATTGTATTAAATCTTCCTCTGACATCATTGTACTATTACTTTGCTTTTCATTAGTATTATTTTTATACTGTGTTGTTGGTTTTAATCCCATGCTTTAACTTTAAAATTGGTGTAAATTGAGGGAGTAAGTAAGTAAGTAAGTAAGTAAGTAAGTAAATAAATAAATAAATACATTGCAGTCAGCTTTAGTTGGTAGATCTTGGGGTGGGGGCTATAATAAAAATGGAAGAAAAAAGAAACACAGGGAAGTGAACTGTCAGAAGAAGAATGGTGAACTTTGGATGACTGCACGACAAACTTATCATGTATTAGCCATCTGCCCCACTAACCTCTTGGCTAGTCACTCAGGGAGCAAACGAGGAGGATTTTACCTAATCTGGGTGGTGCTATTTTGTGTCCTCTAGCAGACTGCCAAAGAGAGTGGACAGTATATCAATGAGTGCAGTTATGTGAAAATATTAGAGGAGCAGGAGAGGATTGAGAACCTAAAAACTGCTGGACTTATCAGCTGGACCGTGCTTTTATTGGTGATTAGCAGAGGTGGGTTTCAGCAGGTTCTGACCAGTTCTGGAGAACCAGTAGCAGAAATTCTGAGTAGTTCGGAGAACCGGTAGTAAAAATTCTGACTGGCCCCGCCCCCATCTATTCTCTGCCTCCCAAGTCCCAGCTGATTGGGTAGAAATGGGGATTTTGCAGTAACCTTCCCCTGGAATGGGGAGGAAACGGAGATTTTGTAGTAACTTTCCCCTGCCACGCCCACCAAGCCATGCCCACAGAACCGGTAGTAAAAAAAATTTGAAACCCACCACTGGTGTTTAGCAGTGACCACAGGTAGAAATTCCCCAGAAGTTTGCTTCCACTAAGAGAAGCCAAGAGAACAGGCATTGGATTGGACTATTCACCCTCATATACCACTCCACTACCTGAGATGACAATGTGCAGGAAGAGCTGAAATAGGTACTTCTGAGGAGGAGGAGGAGGAGAATAGCCAGTGGAGGGTAGGACAACAGGTTTGAGTGGTCAAAGGCACAACAATCCTACTGTTCCCAAGGGGACAGTCACAGTATGAGCCAGACAGCCCACTTTAGCTGTGAGAGGTGGGGGGATGGGGGAAGGAAGCCAATGTATCACTTTCTCCAAGTTCAAATCTCATTTAAAATGAATGCATTGCTTCAACCGCTTTCTGACAGAAAAGATAATCAGCCAGTCAAAATGCAGTACTATCACCTCCAAGAAAATGCTTCGTAGACACTTTCTCCCACCCAAGCTAGATTAGGGAAAATCTTATTTTGAGAGTTACTTGCTGCTATTGATTTTATTGATCATTTTACGTCTCTAACCTTTTCCATCTTGTCTTCCGGAATCAGTTTGAGAAAAAATAGACTTACTGGAAATTCCAGGAAAGATAGAGGGCTGATTGGGAAAGGAGACTCTAGCAGTGATAAGAGTTTTTGCTTAAGACCCATGAGATGGCTTATTTCAGCCTATATTTAAACGAGAGACAGGTTTTCAAAACTCTCTCAGGAGAGGTAGACTATGGATCTTCTTAGATACAGTTTCTGATGGATTCCCCTCCATTCCTGCTCAGTTTAGGCTGTTCAAAACTATTTCTAATATGGGATTCCAAGCTATAAAGGTAGTAATTCTGCCCAGTAAAAATAAATTGTTGTGACTGTGGGTTTCCTCCCAAGAGAGAGGAAGGGGGAAATTTTTTTTTTTTAATTTGCCTTATCTAGACTTTCTTCTCTAGATAAGGAACTAACTCTATCCTTTCGGGTCCGTTATCTGATAACTAGTTGGCTACTTGTCAAGTCCAACTATTATTCCACCCTGGTGATTTAGTCATAGCTTCTCAAATAATGCAAAATTGAAATGTTCAAATTGAATCTGCATGCCCTGATGAAATGTATGAGTTACATGGAAAGTCACATACATGAAGTCAAATTAAGCAAATTAGTTAAAATGTATTCTTACAAAGTAGTAAGTCTAGGTAAATTTTTTTCACTTGCAATCTCAGGTGGTAACATGCTTTCTTGTTAATGAACAAAGCATAAATTGAAAGTTCTTTTTTAATTAGTCGTGGCTTACTCTGGGCAATCCTTAATTTTGGTTTACGTTGCCAATTAAGTCTGTCTCCAGGTGAGTTTCTTATTGTGTAATTATTCTTATTTTCAGAACCAGACTCTCCATTTAAAACTATGTAATTTTTCCTACTACTCCTGTCAGGTTTCCTTCCAAAGGAAAACTTATTAAGAAGGAAAAAGATCTAATGATGCTGATGTACCCTACGCGGAAGGACCCCTAATCAACCTTGTTGGATATCTGTTTGTGTATATGTATGTGTGTGTTTATTTGTGCCTTCAAGTCAAATCTTGCCTCCTAGTGACTGCATGGACAAGTGTAATTGCAAGACATTATGCTATCATAGCAGAGATTAAAAGATATGTTTAACTGGCATATAGAATTAGTGTTAATTGTGATTCCCTTTTGCCCTAAGTGTTCATAAGAAAAGTTAATTCTTCGAGTTGTATTGTCTCCTTAGTTAAGCACAGGTTGCTTTGAGATAGAGTTTTTATGGGCTTTAAGCATGTAATCGTATGAAAGTTCTAGATGACAAAAATCTTCAATTGTAATGTTTTTGTTTCTCCATACATTGCATTATACTTCATTAAAGAAAATACCAAAGCTGCACAATAAGTTTTGATGGTTAGCATTAGACAAAGCTAATAAATGAGGACTGTGTAAGCAGTTTCATATTGAATTAGATGTCTGGTCTGTTGCAACAGATACAGGTAGTTTTTGAGTTACGACTGTAATTGAGCCTGGCAATTATGTTTATTTGTCATGATGGTCATAAAGCAGGTCACCACCCAATTTTACACTTTTTTCGCAGCGGTGGTTAAGCAAACCCATCGATCGCTATGAGGTGTCTTATGCCCTAAATGGGAAGTGCCGGTTTCCAGCAAAATGGTTGTAAAGCATGATCATGTGACCATGAGATGCTGGGAACAGCCATAAATGTGGGTCACTTGCCGAGTGCCCAAAATGTGGTCATGTGACAGTGGGGAAAACCCAACATCAGAACTGTAGCTTTTTGGGGGTCTGCTGCAACTTTGAATGATTGCTAAGCAACCAATTGTAAGTTGAGGACTACCTGTACAGGTGGTCCTTAACTTACAACCACAATTGAGCCCAAAATTTATATTGCTAACCAAAACATTTGGTAAGTGAGTTTTGCCCCATTTTATGATCTTTTTTGCCACATTTGTTAAGTGAGTCACTTCAGTTGTTAAGTTAGTAACGGTTGTTAAGCAGATCTGGCTTCCCCATTGACATTGCTTGTCAGAAGGTCACAAAAGGGAAATCACATGACCCCAGGACAGTGCAACCATTATAAATGTGAATCAGTTGCCAAGCATCTGCAAAAATTTGATTGCATGACGCTGGGAATGCTACAATGGTTATAAGTGTGAAAAATTGTCACTTTTTTCAGCACCGTTGTAACTTCGGTCACTAAATGAACTGTTTTAAGTTGAGGACTACCTGTATACAGTAGCTCACCTTCAAGACCAATTAAACATTCCAACTGAGATATAAGAAACCTGGAGAAAATGAATATATGTAACCAAACAAAAAATATTTTCTCTCGGTAGAGCAAAACAGCTGGACTATATCACTAATTCCTTTCAGACTCCCCTGATATTCAAAAATGGTATGCCATAGATTGATATTTGGTAGATGTCTGATATACTGTCTTCTAAAGAAAACCCCTTGTTTAAATTACATTAATTATGTCCATATAGTAAAACTACAAAATGTGTTTATGAGGAAACAAGGAAAAGTTTATAAATAAAAAAACCTCTACTGACTTTAATTTGATAAAATGACTAAAGACATCTTACTTATCTGTCTTCCTGTTGTAGCCCCAGTAGTCCTTGAAGATCTTCTGGGGATCCAAGAAGAATCTTGAGCTGTGTGATCTTATATAAGAGAATGTTGTAAAAGCAAGCGAACTCTCCCTTGTACAATGACCAGTTTTTGTCATTCTCTTGGGTAAAAACTAATGCTTAGGGGAATTGTGGGTTTGGGGATTTTTTTGTTTTGTTTTGGTAGTTGAGAACATTTTATGTTGGAGAAATATTTCAATTTTTATCACGTTGTACTGGGATATTTGAATGATGTTAAGTGAATTTCCTAGTCTTGTTAACTTGGTTTATAATTTTATGGAAGGCATATTACAAAGTTACATTAAAAAAAACCTGAATATGGCTCTGTTGCTTTGTGAGTACATAGACATTTGGATGGAGAAACTTAAAAGAATTATGTTCCCTTCTGAAAAGAGGGGGGGGAAACCACCAAATATTTTAATATCCTTGCCTTTGAATTGCCAGTGCTGTTCTCTGATTTCAGAAGTAGTATTTTGAAATGGAGTGTTTTCTATTTTTCTAATTCCCTTCCTTCCAGCAGTTTCATTCCAATCAACAGCATAATTGGAATAAAACCACTGTCTGGAGGGAAAGGGGAATTTTTGGCAGAGGCAATAGAGCAGTTGGAGATGTATTCAGATTAAAGCATAGCTTGTACAACACATATTAACAGCAGTGTAGCATTGTATTTCTACAGCTGGGATGTATATTTTAATTATACATGCAAACAGAAGGGAACCAATCAGGGAATACTATGCTAATGAATTCCAGTAGAATATTATTTTAAGTAGAAGCTAAATTGTTATTTGAAGTGGGTTGTGAACTTCCCTTTTCAGTTTTCCCATTT
Organism: Stegonotus admiraltiensis; assembly: GCA_032468215.1. NCBI lineage: Eukaryota > Metazoa > Chordata > Lepidosauria > Squamata > Colubridae > Stegonotus > Stegonotus admiraltiensis. The sequence goes on along the minus strand of JANHZT010002120.1, from coordinate 187,075 downwards.
CCTCTACCATATGCATTCCTCTGAGAAAGAGGATGTTGCGTTATTTAGAATTTTTTAAATAAATAGGTTTGGATATAATGATGCTTTTTTTTTTGGTGTAATGACATCAGAAACCTGGAGAATTAGAAAATTTGGGATCAACTTCTTTCTATTACAATATTGTTCTTTGTTAGCCTAGAAATTACTACTTCTGAATATAATAATAATAATAATAATAATAATAATAATATCATCATCATATTGCTGGTGTAGAAACATACATTGGAATTTGAAGATGAAAAAGCCTTGCTATTAGATTTTTAAAAAAAATATTTTCCTGTAAAAATAGTATAGTTTTTATTTTTCTCTTTAAAAATCTTAACATATTACATTAAAGGCTTTAGGCATGCTAAACAAATTATAAGGTCTTGCCAAGCCTTAGTTTTCAGCTGTGAGATTGTAGCAGATAAATTTGTTGTTAGTGTTCAGTCTGCTTCATTACTAGAGTACGAACAGAAATTCCAAACTTGTTTTCTTGAAACTATTTTTCTTGTGGCCTCCAGTGTTTTTCAAATCTTTTTTCCAAAGTTTTTATTTTTGTTGTTGATTTGAATTTCCATTAGTTATTTTTGGTATGTGCAGTCCTGCAATACAGTATTATTTTACTGAGATACTTTCCTCTATCAAACAAACTTTATTATAGTCAAAAACAGCATAGGATGATTAGTGTGCAAAAAAGATACATAAAATGCTAATTACTTTCCTCTATTTTCTCTGAATTGTGATAAAGGCAAGAGGAATAAAGAAGAAATACATGTTATCCTGTTTTCTTTTTATTGACTAAGGGAGTGAGAGTTTTTTATTTGTTCATTTTTAAGGATCATTTTCACTTCACTTTTTATCTTTTTAAAATGCTTTAGGCTGCTATGTAGGGAAGATCAGAAGGTAGCCATATAGTTGGTAGGAGTAGAGCTTGATTTGAAGGAGACATTATCTTTCTAAAGCCATGAATTCGATTCAGGAATTCCATTTATTGTTTATTGGGCTATTTCTTTTTACCTTCACATATGGTAATGTTAATATCAAAAAAATTTAATTTTGAAATAAGTGGGGATTTTGCCACTAAAAAGTAGCAAAGTATCTGAACAGGTGATATGGTGATAATAAATATTGTAAAATATCATAGTATAAAGATATCTGGTGATGCCAATGCTTGTACTATCCAAACAGCGTGGGGAAGAGAAGACAAGGATACAAAATGATTCAGTTGGTTGAATCATTCAGATAACTATTTACTTCTTAATTACGGGAGTATAGTGTGGAATCTGGTATTTTATTTCAAGCTGTAACTTGGCACACGGAACTTAATTTAAAAAATCAAATGCTTAGTTCATGGTTGTCCAACCTTTTGGCTTGCCTGGGCTGCAGTAAGTGAAGAGGTATTGTCTTGGGCCACATATAAAATATACAATATACTAGCAGCCATGAACAGGAACATAGACATTAACAACATCTGCATGCCGTTCAAAAGAGACAATCAAAAAGCCAGAAAGGAAACAAAAAAGACCAAATACCTACTCACCAGCAATCAACACCCAGATGAGCAGAGATTAACGCCAAGATTAACATTAGACCCACAATCAAGAAGCAAAGAATAGCCCAATCAAGGAATCGTCAAGACAGCTCCCACCAATACTGACATGGGAGCCACTAGAATGTAAAAATGAGAGCAAACTCCATTTCCTACTAGCACTGTGATTTACCTAGTCTGGTAATGAAATGTCTGCAAGAAAACAACCAAACTCAGAACATCAAGGACCCACAATTCAATCTTGAGCTACAAATGTTATCGTCAATCAATACATGTTAATGTATCTAAATAATAAACTTTTAAAAAATAGTTTGATGTTTAGCAAAGGCAATCAGTTTTCCTTGCCTATGTTATATTAAAAGAAATGAATTTGAGGCAAATTAACTCCGCTCATACAATGTACTAGACATAGCTTAGTATTAGCCACAACTAGGTGCTTACTTTATTGTTTGCCAGGCAAGACTTGAAAAGTTATCTGGCTTCATTTCTATCAAAAATCTTTTTCTCTACTCTATTTTAGAACTCTACCTTATCCTAACTTTTTTAGACATTCTTTCAGAGCTTTCAGGTCCAATCTTTGAATGTTTTGCTAACAATCAAAATATTTTTTTTATTTATTTGAATTTGATTCTATGTGCCCTGAGTTAATATGGAGTGAAGTTGTATTATCGTTTATATCGGTGTAATGGATTGGGTAATGGGTAGGTAGAGAATTAGGATCAGAGAGGCTTGGGTTCAAGTCCTCCGTTAGCTAAGAAAGCTCCTTGAGTAATTTTGGGCCAGCTCTCTGTCAGCTACAGTTATTGTTTCAGGGATAAAATTGAAGGAGAGGATACTGTGAGTGTCAGAATGCTTGCATTCCCATAAGTATTGTAGGATATAATTTAGGAATAGTGGGAGATAAATTAATGTTTATTAGTACATTTATGGGAAAATGTTCAAGATGTTAATGTGATGTTGAATTATTTACAGAAGCTTTGGAATTTGCCATTTTGTCAGGAATAGTGGTTATTCCAGATGTCACGGAATAATTGTAGGAAATTTTTGATGCATCTGTTTTGGAAAATGCAATATTTTCTGCCAATCAAAAGATGCAGCAATATTTGTTATTATGGAAGAGATTGTATGATATATAGTAGGGAATATAATTTAAGATCTTTTTCTTAGTTTGTATTTTTGTTTGTATTTTTAAGGGTTTTTTAAAATATTAAAGTGTTTTTTTTTTAAATTGGCATTTGCCATTCTGTGTTGCTGATGCTTTTGCTTATCTGTCTCTAAGCATTTGCCTTGTTTAGGTTGTCCTTGCTTATCAACCACAATTGGGACCAGCAACTGCATTGTTAAGTGAAAAATCACATGATTATTAAAACATAATTACATCTTTGGGCTCTATAAGCAAATAATTATGTCTAAACAAAACAAATGGAATGACATTTAGGAAGATGTTTTCTAGTGTTCCAATTTACTGTCTTCTGAACAAACTAAAATTCAGGAAATTTGATGTTGTGACTAGAGATCTGCAAATCCTTTTAAATGGGGTTTTCTCATTTTTACTTTCATCCAATTTGATTCCCTCCTTGGTATTATCACTTAAGTCTTAAAATCCTGTATTGTTTAAGCTCCAAAAATGTTGAGTAAGGTAAGGGTTTGAGTCAGATTTTGTTTCTCATTATGCATACTGTAGAACTTCCTTTTTCTAATCGGTACAAAGGAATTGTTATGACAGTGTTTTTAGAGCTGATCTATAATATTAGTTGTGTTCTTCTCACTATATATTGAATAAACATGCATAGAAATGACCAACATTTAAATTATATTGGCTTTTAATTTATAAATCAAAAAGTATACTCCATATATTTTGGCCAATGACATTTGTTTAGAAGCATGGATATAATCTCAGTAATGGTGCTTTTGAATGGGCTGCGCCAAGCTCAGTTTTTCCATTGCTGATTCCAATGGATGAAGATACTGAATAACAGAATGCCAGTTCTACAATATGGCTGTGATCCTTGATCTGTAAACTGCCTGATGTACCTGCATTTCCAGATTTACAATGTACTTCAGTATGGGTACATATGCCTAAGATTGTGTTGTTGAACATTTGAAAATACTTAATAAATACATTAAAACTCAAAATGTTATTCTATAATTGCTTTTTTCTTTGTTTTGGTTTTAGTTCTCTGTGCAAAAAATTTGGTGAAAAAGGATTTTTTCCGTAAGTACACTTTTCTTTTGTATTAGAGAGGAATCAAGTTCAAAGATATTGTCTTACTAGGTAGCATTTCATAAACCATTAAACAGAATGCTCTGATATAGTCAGATTATCTACTCACTTTCAAGTATTGTTTATGGCCTGTGCTAATACAGTATATTGATATATTTGCATATCGAATACAAGCCAGTGTGGCATAGTCATTAAGACCCTGGACTAAGAACAGAAAGACTGAGATTCCATTCTCAACCACAGAAGCTTATTGGGTGGCTTTGGATCAGTTATTGTCCCACAGCCCAATTGGAGAAGGAAGTATTACGTATGCTGCTTCAAACCCCTAAAGGAAAGGTGGAATAAAAAAAACTCTTTCCTTTTATGTATCTATTATCATTTTTAATTTTTATTTGTAAAATACCCAGAGATAGTGAGATGGGCGGTATATAAATTTTAAAAATTAAATAAAAGAGACATGTTGAAAGAAAAGTGTTTTAATTTGTGTACATTTCTCAATATGAGTAGGCAGTCTATGGCACCATCTTTTGTTGAGCGTCAAATCCAGGGTGAAATGCTACCAGTTCGCTCCGGTTCGGGCGAACTGGTAGTGATAAAAACTACCGGTTTGGGCAAATCTGTAGCAAAAAAAAAGCTACTGGTTCAGGTTTGGTTGAACAGGTAGTTAAAAAAAGCTACCGGTTCCTCCGAACTGGTATTTCTGACGATCACATGTGCAGTGGGGTTTGGCTTTGCTAGAAAGCAGGAAATCCTGCTTTCTAGAAAAGCTAAATAGCGGGCCACTGCTGATCCCCCCCTCACTGTTCTACTTACTTCCCACGCCTCCTTTTGGCCCATACTGTGCATGTGCACATGCACAGCACATGCCAGAAGAAGGCTTGGGAAGGTAAGTAGAGTGGTGGTGGTGGGATCAGCTGAGCAGTGCAGTTTAGCTTTGCTAGAAAGCAGGAAATCCTGCCTTCTAGCGAAGCTAAATCGCACCCACAACTGATCTCCCCCGCTGCTCTACTTACCTTCCCAAGCCTTCTTTTGGCATGTAATGCGCATGCACATGTGCACATAATGCGCATTTGGCACACAGTGCGCATGGGTGGCCAGTGAACCGGTAGCAAACCGGTTTGGATTTCACCACTGGTCAAATCCCAACGTTTCTCACCATTGGCCTTGTTTGCTAGAGATGCTGAGAATTGTAATTCTGTAATGCCATAAACGCCAATTTATTGTGATGTTAAAATCTAAAAATGGATTGGTATTATAATATACTTTAATCAGAACTAATATTGAAGGTCATAATCCATTTCATAGCATTAACTTTTTACATGTAGTTAAGAAAGCATCCCAAAAGTTCCTTGAGTTTTAAAAATAGCATGGAAATTTAGCATAAGAACAGTTAGAGTTGCTGCCATTAAATATTTTACATTGGTTTCTTGGCTAAATTTGTTGTTTATTAAAGAATTGCTTTGACTACGAGTGCTGCTAAAGTCAAGCTCATTTCAGTCAAGTATAATTATTGGTAACTTCATGAACACATCCATGCAGTTTTCTTGGCATTAGTGTGGATGCGGTTTGCCATGATAGTCTTATGGAATGTTTTTCAACTTCTGAACTCACTTTACTCTATTGAAATTACCTGTTGGTCTCTCATCCAACTTCTGCTGTAATCAGGATGACCTAGTTAACTTTCTAAGCCCAGTCAAGGTCAACCAGATGCTGCCACCTGCTGATGTTTCATGTGTGTTACAAAATATTTATAAATAGCTGTGAGTTCCATAATGATTATCTTTTCATCTCTACCTTTGCAATTAAATGCTTCAAGAAGTACAGGTAGTCCCTGGATTAAAAATGAGTTCTGTTTAAATCTGTCTTTAACCGAAATTTGTATTTAAGTCAGAACTCATACTTACAAATGGGCTGCTACTGCTAAAAATGGCGGGTGGCACTGTTTTTCTTCAATCCAGTGAAGTGCTGAAACTGGGCAGTGCTTTCAGGAACTGTTGAAAACTCCTGAAAACAGGTTGTGTGTTAAAAACGCCTGGCTTCAGTTCTATCTTGACTTTGAATCTTTGTGTTCTTGAAAGCATTAGACTTGTGAGAAGAATTGTGAAGAACATTATTTCGCATTTACAATGATAGCCTGAAATATCTTGAAACAATGTTACTGTATATATGCCCAAATAAATTCAGTATAGGTTATATCTTGCAATGAACAAATAAATGAATAAATTATGGCATTCCTAGTAGAATTTGTTTGTTATATAAAATCCTACTTTTACATAAAGACTTGGTACTATTAATGTAGTTGAGTACAAAAATTTCTTAAAACCAGATTGATAGCATAATGAGATTTCTTTGTTCATTGGATTAAAAAGGAGATAGGTTAAAAAATGTAGAAGCTTTCTAATGGACCATCACAAATAAAATGATATAAATTAGCAGCATCTTCATTGTATTATGTATTTTCTTACAGGACTTCCTGATCCATTTGCTAAAGTGGTGGTGGACGGATCTGGCCAGTGCCATTCTACTGATACTGTGAAGAATACCCTTGATCCAAAGTGGAATCAGCATTATGACTTGTACGTGTCAATAGAGATTATCTAAATATGATCAAACTTTAAGCTGAGTAATTACTAAAAAAATGTAAATATTTTAAATCAGTGAGTCTTTGCTAAGAATTACTCTGAAAAGTAATGCAGGTCTGTGTTAGCTGTCTGGTTTGTTTATAAAATAGCTGTTCTTTCATTGCTAAAGCATAGAGTTGGCTGATTGATTGATTGGTTATGTGTTATTAACTCCATTTGTGCAAGTGGCATGTGCCCAAATGGAGCTGTTTGTGTCATGTGTGTGCCCGACGCTTGCAGGGAAACATCCCCCTCCCCCCCAGTCCACAAAGCTGGAAAGGTTGGGGACAGCTGTCCTATTAGATTGGAAATTTTTTTAAAAGTATTAAAAATCTTCATGAGTCCAGCTCAGAAGTTCCTCTCTTCTCCATGTGTGGAAGGGAACACCTGCACTGGGTTGGAGAAACACATAGAGATCCTAATGATCTAAGCTTTGTTTCTACAACCCGATAAAGGATTTCCATTCCTCCCCTTCCCGGTGCATGGAGAGAAGGAGAAATCCTTTGGTAAGTGGGGGCAGCTTGTAAACTTCCCTACCAGCTTCCCCAATGAAGTTCTGGGAAAGCTGGCGGAAAAGATCTCAAATGGCAACCATGTGATCACAGGGCACTTGACAATTAGTCATAAGTGTGAATTACAAGACTGTGAGGAGGTGTACCATGACATTTTACAATGGCCAGAAGTGCTTTATGGAATGTAAAGCACCCTTTCTAAGCTGTCAAAATCTTGAGTGGACTATCTGTAGTATATAAAAATTTCAGTGATTTTCTTGGAACATGGGCAAAAGTGCACACTACATATGACATTAATAAATAGTTCCTCTCGTTGCTGACACCATTTGCTGGAATCGTAGTCCCATGAGTGCCTCTTGGGGAGCTAGCACATGGAAGACATTCTTCCCTTTTTCTCGTAATTGGAAGGCTGCAGTTGCAATGCATCTTTTCCCCTCATATATATGTGGTTATTCAACTGAAACCTTTGTGTTTGATAACAGAAATTGTATGTAGAAACAAGTTGAAGGCATCATTATATGAGTAGTCTTTTCCAAAAAGATAACATTCTAAGTCTTGGAAAATAATCAAAGTGATTTGTAAACTATGAGAACATTTATACAAGTTGTCCTCAACTTACAACCACAATTGAGAGTGAGTTGCGTAGGAGACTAATGCTCCTACTAAAGGCAATATTTAACTTCCAGCTGCCTGCAATTACTACGAGTTCAGTTCTCACCAGGCTCAAGGTTGACTCAGCCTTCCATCCTTTCAAAGGTAGGTAAAATGAGGACCCGGTTGTGGGG
>JANHZT010002120.1:137189-154145 GCA_032468215.1 Stegonotus admiraltiensis | reverse complement strand
GTTGCTTTTAACTTATTGTTGTATGTTTTACCTTGTGCGCCACCCTGAGTCCTACGGGAGGAGGGCGGCATATAAATCTAAGTAAAATAAATAAATAAATAAATAACTAAATAAATTCTTGTTCTGTTCTGTTTCTGCTAGGCTAGACTGCCTTTTCTCCTCACTCCAAAAACAGAAATTCCAGATCTGCCTCCTGCTAGAAGCAGGGCAGTTGGAAAAAGAATGCCAACATTCTTGCCAACTCCAAAGTCCTCTGGCTAGAATAAATTGTATTGATTTTTACTTAAATTTAAATGAAATAACATCAGATTGAATGATTGAACGTCCATCTTACTTTGGAGTATGGTCCCCAGCAGGGCCCTCAAAAGTATGTGAGACCTTCGGTCTGGAAAACATCATAGGTTACTGAGCTAAACAGTAAGGGCTCCTGGCAACTGAATCAAGTCATACATTTCAAAGGAAAATAATTTTGATGACCGGTTCCTAATGCCCCATATATTCTACTTCTTGGTACAGTTGATCTTACTAATGAGACTTGTCAAATATAGAAAATATGTGTTTTTTGTTTGTTTTATCATTCAGTTTTTATGATGCCCACTTGCCAAGCAATTCTGGTTGATTGTTAAGATTGGACCACTCCTGTTTGGGGGTGGGGGTGGGGAAGCTTTCGGTCATCAAATCTGAAACTGATAATCATTTCATAATGGGCATAGGGCACTTACCATTTAAAAGTTAAACAGTATCTTCATTCCCTGTCCCTGAGGTCTAGTAGCTTCTGATTTTACACATATTTCATGCCATTGATCTTTGCGTGTGCAATTCTCAACAGCTCATCATTTGTGGCCTTGGGAAAATAGATGTTAACGACTGGAAGGCCAACACAAGGTTAAAACATTGCACCCCAGATAGCAACATTGTCAAGTGGTTCTGGAAAGCTGTGGAGCTCTTTGATGAAGAGAGGAGGGCTCGATTATTACAGTTTGTGACCGGATCATCCAGAGTGCCTCTTCAGGGTTTCAAAGCATTGCAAGGTAAAAACAATCATTTCTGTAGCTCTCTCGAGTTCAGTTTACTGCCACAAATATTATCCTTTCCAAAGTAGTGTTTCATATCATGTATTGCAAAACAGATTTTTGATTAAGTACCTGAAGTGAAACGTGTTGCAGCTGGGTACAGGTTTAATCGTATTTCAAGGGTCCATGGCTACTTAAGCCCTATTCTTTTCAGTAAGGAAACCTGCATGCAATCCAATTTCATTTAATTGATCAATTTGCTTCATCCATTCATCCAAATATTGGCATTATTCTGTGCATCTAGTTTGATCATAGTTGTCTGAGTAGTAATTCCCATTATTTTACAGAGTATCAAACTCACACCTCAGATTTTCTTTATTTTCATGGACAGAGTGGGACCCACATCCTGCATGCTGTGGCACACAGCATATAACTTGAATTTTATAAGCATTTGGGTGCTAGTTACTAGTTCACGAAGGACATACTTTTAGACACAGTGTATGCTTCTGGAGTTGTTTTTACACAGTAATTGAAATATAACTTTGATTTGCATAATTAGTGCTGGTCCAAGTATACAGTGTAAAATCTTAGATCAACCTTAATGGAATATATTTAAGGAAGAAAGAACTTTCTCAATAAGATATACTGTGCACATGTATATCTCATATTGACATGTGCTTGCTCACATGCACATCTTTCCTTGTACAGTATAACAGTGTTTGCTTCATTGGCCTGTAGTATATTCTTTGATTAATGCCGTATAATACAGGTAGTCGTCAACTTACAATCATTCATTTAGTGACCATTCAGAGTTGCAAAGCTACTGAAAAAAGTGACCTATGACCATTTTTCACACTACCGTTGCAACATCCCCATGGTCATGTGATCAAAATTCAGATGCTTGACAACTGGCATGTATTTATGACAGTTGAACTATCCCAGGGTCATGTGATCCCATTTGTAACTTTCCCATCTAACTTTCGACAAGCAAAGTCAATGGAGGAAACTGGATTCACTTAATGACCATAATATTCCGGGCAAAACTCACTTAACAACTGTCTTACTTAGCAATGGAAATTTTGGTCTCAATTGTGGTCATAAGTTGAGATCTGCCTATATTGAACAGTATTGTCTTTGATGTAATTCCAGGTGCTGCTGGCCCAAGACTGTTTACCATTCACCAGATTGATGCCAGCACAAATAATCTGCCAAAAGCTCATACTTGGTAAGTCAGGAGCTATTCTCTGTTAGCCTTTTTCTTTATTGAAGTTATGCAACTAGTTAGAGAGATGGTTGTTAATGCTTCAGCTCCAAAAACACGATTAATCTAGTTCAATATACGTGCCATTTACAGAAACCATTAATAAAAGAATTCAGCATTGGTTTTGCTGGAAATGTTGTGATATATAATGAAAGAGTATCCATGTTTATAAGTTGCATGTGTGTTTTTGCAGTTCTATCACTCAATTAACAATCTGATAAAAATCTCAAAAATCAGAGAAAGATGGACGCCATAGTCAGTTGAGATAGGTCAATTCTGTGGTGGTACATTAATTTTCCAAATGATGTCAAACTTCATTTCCAGCATCCCTCATCAGTAGTCATGGTCACTTGGATTTTGTGGAATTGTAATTCAACAATACTAGGAGGGGCAACCCTACAAGACCCAGTGTTTTTGTTGATTCCATCAAAATGGTTTTCACTTGAAATTAAAGCTTTAATATGCTAATATTTTCCCGTTACTACTAGTTGTTCTTTGTGCCCAGAGCTTCCTAGCTATAGGTAGTCCTTGACTTACAAGTTCATTTAGTGATTGTTCAAAGTTACAACAGCACTGAAAAAAGTGATTTACGACCATTTTTCACACTTAGGACCATTGTAGCATCCCCATGGTCACGTGATTTACATTTGGATGCTTGACAACTGACTCACATGTATGACGGTTGCAGTATCCCAGAGTCATGTGATCCTCTTTTGCAACCTTCTGACAAGCAACGTCAATGGGGAAGCCATATTCACTTAACAACCATGTTACTAATTTAACAACTGCAATGATTCACTTAACAAATGTGGGGCAAAAGTTGTAAAAATGTGGGGCAAAAGTCACTTAACAAATTTCCCACTTAACAACATAAATTTTGGGCTCAATTGTAAGTTGAGGACTATCTGTATTAATGTAATCTGTGTGTCACATGGTAAGCAATTTTTCAGCCATGTTTGTAACTTTATAAAGCACTACCTTATTTTTAAAATATTTTTGAAAATTGATTAGCTTTTAGGTAAACTAATCCTCCAGGATTTATTTATTTATTTATTAATATTTATATACCACCCTTCTCCCGAAGGACTCAGGGCGGTGTACAGCCATGATAAAGTACCTCAGTACAAAAGTTAAAAGTAATTTAAAATCAAATTAAACAATTTTGGCTCCCCATTTAAAACTATTTAAAACCATTTAAAATCCCCAAAATTTAACATCAAATTAAAAATCACCCCTTAAAATCAGGCCAGCCCAGCTTCTTGAAAAAGAAAGGTCTTAAGAGCCCGGCGGAAAGTGCGGAGGTCTGGGATCCTCTGAACCTTGGGGGTAGCTCATTCCAGAGGGCAGGCGCCCCCACAGAGAAGGCCCTTCCCCTGGGGGCCGCCAGTTGGCATTGTCTGACCGACGGCACCCTAAGAAGTCCCTCCATGTGGGAACGTACTGCCTGTGGGAGGCTATTGGTAGCAGGATTAGGTAAGCTAAAGTCCTCCTTCAGTTTGTAAAATACAATTGTCCGATGCTCTTGGTTTAAGTAATCTCGGGCACCTGGCTGTCAAGATTCAAACCGCGAAAAGTGTCAACAAACTCTATCTACATGCATAAGAGAATACCACTCGTTTAGATAACTTACATAGTTTACTCATTTTAAGCCACTTGAATCACAATTAAGTGGTTCTTTGTGAGAACATTAATGTGTGAGCTGAGAATAAAACTGTACAGATCACAGAATTTGCATGTGAATTGCCAGATCACATTTTACAAACTTTGGTGCAGTGATATAAACTGATTACTTATTGGACAAGAATTTCTTTAATGTCATTCCAGTGTTTCATTTTGGAGGATAAAATAGGCAAGCAATTTTGCTAATTAGCTGCATCTGTCCATGTTCAGATTCAGAATGGCTAATACCATGTGAGTGAAATCCAAAGAGTAGGTGTATAGGTGGAACTCTGACACTCAATCCAGGTGTACCTATTGGAAATAAACTCTTTCATTTATTTGGTGGCTTATCCCAAGAGTTCCAGATTATTGTTTTGTTTTCTGTATTTTGTTTCGATCCTGGGATGGTGTATGTTGCTTTGTCATCATCAGCTCTATGATTTATATATAAAGATTATGCATCTCTACCCAATTTTGTTTGGATCTCTGGTGGGGACTCTGCCCACTATGTATGCCACCGAGTTAGGAGCAGCACCCATGCTTCTGGTCTTCACATTGTTTGTGGTGACCATCCTTTAATATCTTTAAATTCTTTAATTTTCTTTCTTTTAACTTCCTTCAGCTCTTCCTCAAAATCCTTGGAAAGGTGCATATCAATGCACTCTTGACCTTTTTTTCACAATCTTTACCCTTAATTGCACTAGCATAAATTCATACAGTAAATTCACATAATATATTTACAAAACTGACATTTAGAACACCTGGTACAAGTAGTTCTTGTTTACCAACTGTCTTAACAACCATTACAAGAGTTGAAAAAAACCCCAGTTCTGTGACCATTCCTTGCATTTACGGCTGTCGCCGTGTCCTGCAGTCACATGATTGTAATTTGCGAGCTTCACAACCACTTTTCAACAAACAATTAATGGAGAATGCAGATGTGAAATCACAAGCCATTGTCATGTGATACCTTACTTTAAGGGGCTTGTGATTTGCTTAACAACCAAAACATAAATGATATCATAAGTTTGGCATGTTATATGATTTTTCATGTAGCAATTTTTAATGTAGGATACAATTTGGGTCAGTCACCAGGACCAGAGGTTCAGTTATCCAAGTTATCGGACTCATGCTGGAATCCATCCTCAGGGAACTTTTCTCTAGCAGAGTGGTCTCTAGCAAATTTTTCCTGTACTTTAGCAACTGAGTTGCTGGTCCCAGTTGTAACTGATAAGCAAGGACCATGTTTACAACATACTATTTGTTTGTCAATCCTCATCCTTATGATTCCAGATTTATTGCAGAAAGCAAGTTGGCAAAACCAACTACTGTACTCTCAATTTCTTGCCACATCAAGAATCTTTTATAGAGGGAAATTTTTATTTTATTTAGCCTTGGGTTCACTATTCAGTGAAGAACAAAGTCTGTGTTTCCCTACTGCTGTGCAAGAATTCTGTGAGGAAGGGAGAGCTAAGAGTGAGTGACTGACCCAAAGTGAATCTCTGTGATTGAGAGTGGGCATGAGCCTGGGTCTCCCCACTAATCCAACTCTGTTACAACTTGACCACACTGTCACTAAGCTCTAAATCAGGGGTCCCCAATCCCTGGTCCATGGACGGGCACCGGTCTGTGGCATGTCAGAAACCAGGCCACATAAACAAGCAAAGTCCCACCCATGGGATGCAGGCAGCATACAAAACCACGCCCCCTCTGGTCCACGGAAAAACCTCTCTCACAGAATTAATCCCCGGTGCCCGAAGGTTGGGGGATACTGTTTTAAAAGTTTCTAAATGAGCTTTGCAAAATGCATAACCTATTTGTGGGGATTCATAGATGATCAATAATATCCAGTTATAGATAACTAAAACATCATTTTATTTACGTTGTTCCAATACCTGTCTTCTGCTAGTTGGATCTAGTTTTATCCCATAAAACAGACCTTGGGAGAGCTGTGTTCTTATAACAATAACACACCATTAAAATATGAAGCTCACCTTCATTAATCAGTATTAGTTGCATTGCTTATTTGAGTCATCAACCTTATAAGTTGAAATGCTTCTTCTTTGTTGTTTGCTTACAGCTTCAATCGGATAGACATTCCTCCTTACGAAAGCTATGAAAAGCTCTATGAAAAGCTGCTAACCGCCATTGAAGAAACATGTGGGTTTGCCGTGGAATGATCATTTGCAGACCTGCGTGGAACTGAATTTATACTCTAAGCAGAAAAACCTTTCCTCAGCCATGATACAATAAATGCTTGAAATATAGGAAACTCCCCCCTCCCCCCCTTTTTTTTTCTCCTACCAGAGGACAATATGAGGGAAAGGACCATTTTTGGAATTCTTCATTCAAGAAAATGTTCTGTGGCTCCTGCCAAGGAATAATTCAGCTGCTATTAAAAACTAGTATCTTGAACATGCAGAATGCTGACTTTTCCTTCATTTCAACAATTAAGCAGTATTCTCTTTGAAAGACGACTACTATTTTTGTAAAAGGTGATCTGATCTGTTTGCTTACCTGATTTCTACTATCAGAGGTCCAAGGGACAGCTCTTGGTACAAGCCACATTCCAGCTGACTTATATAAATGTGATTCTGAATAGCACCTGAATAGCACCTGTACTTGCTATTTTTTTAAATAAAGTATTTTGATTATTCTAACTTTTGCATAAAATTGGCTAAATGAATCACAAAACCTTTTAAAGTAAGGCCACTTCACAGTATAAACTGTATTTTCTTATACAGTGCAATTATTTTATTCTGTGTTATAAGTTCAATTTCAGTGGTCCTTTGTCAGGATTTTTATATTTCTCAAGCATGATTTATAAGGTTTGGCTATTCAGTCAGATTTCTCTAGCAGAATCTTATCTGAATTAAATTGCACTGCATTTGGTACAGTACTTTGTGGTAAATGTGGAAAGCCCTTTTTAAAAATGTAGGCGTTCAGCATTTTTTAAATGAGCATTTTTGTAAAAAGTCAATACTTGAGGCATTTTTTTAAAAAAATTGCTTTCCATTTTAAATGGAACTGCTGCATTTTTTAAGACTCCTAAATATATATGGATGATATCATTAGCCTTCATAGATCATCAGTTGATTGTTCAAAACACTCTGTGGATGTCAAATCAACCAAAGCTTTTACGTTCAGATACAACCAGCCTGCACTGTATATTAGTTGTTGCTCAATAATCTGATCCAGATAAAATTGCCTTTACTTTGAACTGCTTTCAGTCAGTGGGTTTGTGATAGTGACAAGTAAGGGAACACCCCCCCCGCCCCCACAATATAGTTGATTCAGCAATGAAATACTGATATGGTATAATATGTTCCATTAAGCAGCTGGCTCAGATACATAGGAATTTGCCTTTGTTTTAATGCAAGCACGTGTGGAATGCTTAAAAAACAAAAGGCATCTTCTAATACTGGTAACTTATATACACATTTGAACACAGTCCTTAATTGTTAAGATGTACGTTTGTTGAAGGTGGCTCACATATTGAAGCTTTCTGTGTAATTCCGTGTGGCTGCTATGACAAGAACAATAGCTGGTATAAAAATTGCTGAATGTCATAATCAGTATGTTTATGGTTAATGCTAATATTTTCCATATGTCCTACTTACCTGTGTGGCAGATTAAAGTGGAGCTTGCATGTGTTGAATTAGCCTTCAGTCAGCAATGCTGCAAACTTAAAAAGTTCAGCTGCTTACCTTTCCACAGTCAAGGGATAGTAAACAATGCAGTGCATGCTCTAAGAACTAATTGTAAGCCACCACTTTTTTATTATTATTAGACTGATAATCAAGAGTGCCAATTACACTTTGGAAACTGCGTAGCTTTCCTGGTCGATCTTTAAGTAAATGTTTTAAAAGAACGTGAAGGAAAGGCAAGAAGGGCAAAGCGTGTTCACTATATGTAGTGTTTCTTTTCTGACTTGGTCCAAATGCTGATCCTGGAGTCCAGCAGGTTTGTATGGCAAATTGCCGGTTCCACCAGGCGCATATTGCATTTCGAGGAGAAAATGTAGTTTTCATTTGACTGTTCGTTCTTGAAAGAATTTCATGGTACCTTTGTTAATGCAAAAAGGCAGAAATATTGGAATAAGAAGCAATTGCACAAATTAAGACAATTGTAGTATAGGAGTTGGTGATGATAGATGGTCTATTTATGATTCATAGTTGAACAGAACCAATAAAAGTTTCTGGTAGATTAGATTACTGTTTATGGGCTCTGCAGCATTAGAGTTATTCAAAGCCTGCTACTGAGGCATGTGTGGCAGCTTAGTTCCAGAGTAGGGAGCTGGTTGCCCTTCAGAAGTTTTGGATTTTACCTTCTAGTGATTCCAGTCAGCGCAATCAGTGGTAGGTTGTGAAAGTTTCCTACAAAGTACCTGTCGAGCACGAGTTTATCCGCTCCCAATAAAATAATTTGGAAGCTGATAAGGAACAAGCCCTTATTCCCAGTTAGGATATCTTTTGTGCCTGTCTGAAGTTATTTTTTTCCTTCAGATCATCTCTGGGATAATCTCTGCTTTTTTCAGCTTATCTTTCAGGTTTCAGGAATAGCATTGATTTATTTTCTAGATGTTGAATGAAGAACTTATGGAGCCTTGGTTTTCATACACCATTGAGCACTGAGTGCTGAGCACCTCTGAAGGTGGATTCCTGCCTTTTATAATTGACCATTCAGGTCTTTTCTTTTGTATGTACACAACTCCTCGGGAGCTTCTTGGATAACTAGATTGTAACTAAAACCCACCTTGTTTCTTGCTCCATAAGGAAAATCTGCCTGTTCTTCCTTTTCTGCAGACTTACCATTAGAGTGGCAGTAATTGCCTTGTCTTGTCTAAGATGCGTCCATTTTGAATAGGATGAAACCTAGCAATCTTAAGAGTGGAAATTGAGAGCTGAAAGAATTTGTCGACAATAGGGTGTTAAGTTTGGGAAAAGGCAAATCCAACCTGGTCCAAATTACAAAACTTACGTTTTTGAACAGTGACTGCATTATTGCTCTACTTTAAATTGTGTTCAGAGAACTTTCTATTACAGCACTAGTCTAATTCTCTATGTATTAGGCAAAATTAAACTATACCTGCATCTTGCGTGAACCAACACTGAGCAGACGAATGCAAATAGAATTCTCAGGTCTTCTGAGTGCCTTTTTATCTGCATAAAAACCATTAAAAGCTTTAAAGCACACAACTTACCGGAAGCTCTTCTCAGCCCATCCGTTGCAGATGTATAGCCAATGTCTCTTTTCCCAGTGCTAAATATGATGCTGGACCTTTGGATTTTTACCCTAGGTTTAAATGTGAATATTTATTTCCAGTGCACCCCTTTTCCCATAGGATTTCTTCATCAATTCTGAACGTGGATTGAATAGTTGAGAGATGCCACCTCACATTTCCATGTTTTCTTTTCAGGAATGAATGTTTTAAAATAAATAGTGACAATTTGCTAGGATTCTGTGATTAAGTACTCAAGACACATTTTCAAGTTTAATTTCTAGGTGTAAAGTTTTGTAATGGTGCTTTTGTACAGTATGTATTCTATTTTTTTTGCACATAGGTTCAGTTTCTCTAAACTGATTTTTATTTTTACCAAACATTTGTGTTTGTACTAGAGTCCAGGGCACACAGATTTTTTTTGGTTTTTTTTATTTTTATTCTGCAACACTATCATTAAACCTGTGGTGCAGTTAAACTGGCTGCATTAACGGGAGGAACTTCTGCTTTTGTAATCACATTTGTAATGTAGCATGACATCACTGCTACAAACTTTGAACTGCACTATATAGTTAACAGGTTCAATTTGTACTTAAGACATACTGTTTATTTAGAAGATTTCTGACTCTGCCAAATCCTAAAAGTTCTGCCCTACTAAAACAAACCTATATTTGGTATACTTCCTTCTGCCACAAACTGACATGTTTCAGTTCCATTTCTATTGTATTTATTACAGAATGTGTTTAGCATTGATATTGTATTTTCACCAAGCTGTTACATGAGCTTTAACAATACATCTGTATAAATTTTTTGAGTATGTACCCATGCAGAAATTGAGCAATAAAATTGAATGCTGTTTGCACTGTCACAGCATCAAAGGTTTTAAAAGTTGTTTGTTTTTTTTTACTTTTAAATAACAAGTGACCTTTGTAGTTTTAAGAAATCACAGATGTCCTGCAGAAACTGAGCAATAAAATTGAATGCTGCTTAAAAATTGTTTTTCTTTTTAAATAAAATAATAGTGATTTTCTTAGTAGTTTTAAGAAATCACAGAAATCCTGGATAGGAATAAGGCTAACCTTGGAGGCATAATTCCACTGTCCATTGGCTGATGTTGACTTTGAGTTTCTATGTCAAATATTTACATTTGTAATTTTTTTTAAAGGGGAGAATACAGTCGCTAAGGTTTTCCGCTGCGTTCTTGTTTTTGTTGTCACTTTTTTAAATACTCTGCTGAGATCAAATTCTGCTGTTTGCAGAAACTAAGATAGAAGGAGAAAGGGGAGGGTTTTTTTCACTATATTCCCAGACACAATGTGTGTGTCAAAGCCTGGCAACAGATTTCCCTTTCAAGATTTTTCTTTCTACATGTCTTGGCGTTGTATAACTCAGAGATATTACACAAAATATCACCTATTTGTACTATTCAAATTGCTGTGTCCAGCACAACAGTAAAAGTGTGGAAGAACAATTATAATCATGATATGGTAGTTGAGGTGTTAAAATAGCAGTACTTTATAAGTTGAATATACCCTGAAATATTTCTTTCTTTTTTTTCCAAATAAAAGAGCTTTAGATTTTCAGCAGCAAAAGTTTCTGGTGCCCCTTCTTTTGCAAATACAAGGAATTTTAATTGTACATTTGGCCTTGATATAGCAAAATATATTTATTTGATTTATAAGATCACTCAACTTAGCACTGATTCTGGATAATGTATAAATTAAAATTAAATGCAATACCTTAAAATAAGAACCAACCATAATACACCTAACCATATGAGGAAAAAAAACCACATACACTTGCCAAACTATAGAATATACACTAAATGGACACACCACCAGTCTATCCAGAGCTAAGACTTCAATGATTGTGAAAAAAGGCTTGCAGAATTGGGTGGTTTGAACTTCTGGGGAGATGTAATTCAAGAAAACAGGTGCTGTGGCAGATATGGGACACTTTCTGGGTCCCATCAGATGGCATTGGTTAATAAATGGATAGTACTCAAAACATGCCAGCTCTGTCACATGTTGGGAGAGCAGTGGTCCCTCAGCCACTCCCTATGCTAGAGTTTTGCAGGTGATAACTGGCATCTTGAATTGCAACTAGTTCACTGACAATGGTTAGCAGAGGTGGGAATGGCCATACAAAGACAAAACTATTAATTGCTCATGCTACTGCATTCTGAATTAACTGTAGCTTCCACGTGAACTTCAAATACAGCCTTACATAGAACTCCTGGAAAACACTGAGAAGAAAACACTCCAGAAAATGGTGCAATCAGAGCATCAGATAAGCTGGTACTTTCCTGACCACAGCTGCCACCTTCTTATTAAGCAGGAGCCATAGCACTTAGACTTATATACCACTTCACAGTGCTTTACAGCCCTCTCGAAGCAGTTTACAGTCAGCAGATTGCCCCCAACAATCTGGGTCCTCGTTTTACCGACCTTGGAAGGATGGAAGGCTGAGTCAACCTTGAGGATGATCCTCAATTGGGCACCAGTTGTTTAAGGAAGTATAACCCGATACATAAAGATGGAGAACCACAGTATTCCTGAGGGGACCCAGAGGACATAGATCAGTGGTTCTCAACCTGTGGGTCGGGACCCCTTTGGGGGGTCGAATGACCCTTTCACAGGGGTCGCCTAAGACCCTCAGAACACACATATTTTCAATGGTCTTAGGGATAATTTTATGGTTGGGGGGTCACCACAACTTGAGGAACTGTATTAAAGGGTCGTGGCATTAGGAAGGTTGAGACCCACTGAAATAGATAAACCTCCAAGTGCTTCAACAACCCTCTAAAATGATGTAAATTACCCACTGTCTGCTGTCTGCAAGGAATATCAATCCTTCCATTCCCCACTATCCTGTCAGAAGCTTCTTGGATGAGAAGCAACATGTCTTCAAAAGAAAAAACTGGAAAGTCCAGTTGCCTCCTGAAAAAAAGCACCTTTGGGACAACCATGACCTGGATGATTCAGAATCTCTACAGACTTTTAACAAGGTATCTGGTTGAGTATTATCAGCATACTGCTACTACTTGACTCCAGATCAATGCATGTCCTCAACCAGTGGTTTTAGTTTAGCTATCCTACAGGAGAGGCGAGTGTCAAGCCTTGCGGCATTCCACAAACCAGTGGATTTGGATTGGACCTCTCCATATCCGTCAACAGATGGACATGGAATTTGCCAGATGACTGGAATTTGCCAGAGAAAGAAGCACTGCAACACCGTTTCCCACTTTCAGATTACATCCCAGCCAATACATGGATGAGCAGGCTAAGTATTTCTACTGTAGAACTTGCCTAAACCCAGCTCTTACAGCTGGCCTACTTTTAGTTTTACTCTTTAAAGAGATTTATTTCCAATGGATAGGAAAAGGTAGGTTAAAAAGTTTTTCTCACATTTTTTGCCTAGGAAAGAAGATACAGCCATCTAAAAGCATAGCTCTGCAGAGAAGAACTTTTCCCAACAATTCCATTAGGTAAGTAATATTTATAACAGATCTCCATTATCCATTAGTACCTGGAGAAATAAAGATAGAGTGTCCCTGGAGATACTTCCTCTAATAAAGTATGTGAGATACAATACTCATAAATTGTTATATAGTAGAAAAATTATCCAACAAGCAACTGTGTTTCAGTAGAAAACTAAAGGGCAGGATGAAACAACAGGATTGACATATAAGACATGGTTAGGGAATACCTCTTTGCCTTGAATGACTTCCAAATTAATTGCATCTTACAGTGCTGTTTGTCTAGCTAACACTTTATATATAATTAAGAACATGTGGTAAATTAGACAAGGGCCAGATGATATGAGAAGAGCAAGTATCGCCATCTTCAAAATGGAGGGAGGGAAAAATACAGCAAACTATGACCCGTTAGGCAAGTTTGACAGTGCTATCTGGGAATATTCAAGTGCCATAACCTACAATTTGTTTTTGTTTTGTTTTTTACATTAGCCCAATCTGTGATAGCAATTTACAGGAGCAAAATAAAATTTGGCCACAGAAGTTACACTCTGAGATAGTTGAATTTTGATTATAAAGAAGCTAATCTTTATTGACAAAGTCTTTAAAACCATTTGTTTTGAAAATATCAGTGCAATATTTTCATAACATCAACTTAATCTTGGTCTTGGGGCAGGAAACAACCACTAATTTTATAGTTTTGATCCCGGTCTCCTTGAAAAAAGCCACATAGATATGATACAAGCATACCAGGCCTTTAAAGAAACAGATAGTTCTTGCTGCACTGAAAAGAAGCCACCAAGAGTCTGGATTTCAGCCGATCAGCTTCTAGTTCTCGGAAAAACAAATCATCATCATCATGTGTGATCATGTCCTGCAGCTCTTTAATCTCTTTCTCCAGCTTGGATCTCAGTTCACGTTTCACTTTACTTAATGTCTGAAAAGAAACCATTAGGATTACGCTGAGCCATCTCCCTATTCAATTATAGTTCTAAAACTTTACAGGAAAAGTGTGCATAGTTCTCAGGCTGAGCAAAATACTCCAAAAAGAGGTTGGGCCATTTATTTATTATAGTTTTAAATATAATTAAATCTATATAATAATTTCCCCCTTTGTCAGATTTAATAGCACTCAGCAATAGCACTTAGATTTATATACCGCTTCACGGTGCTTTACAGCCCTCTCTAAGCCGTTTTACAAAGTCAGCATATTGCCCCCAATAATCTGGGTCCTCATTTTACCAACCTCAGAAGGATAGAAGGCTGAGTCAACTGGTCAGGAGAGAACTGGCAGCGGGCAGTCAGTCTGCAATACTGCATTCTAACCACTGCACCATGTCTTCTTGTGTACAAATTCAGCTGCAACATTTGGGAGTCATCTTCAAAGCGCTGAGGAAAGAATGCAGATTTCCTCTCTATGGGAGAAGACTTACCTGGGTATGTGCTCGCTCTCTGGTTTGGATTTCTCGACGTTCTTCTGAAACAGCTTCAGCCAGCATTGCAAACTAAAGGAAAGTGAAAGAAAAATTAATAATGGACTGCAATAGATTAAGCACCATCTATGTGATATCAGGAGGAAGCCTACCTGATCTTTGTAATAGTTTTCCATGGATTGCAGTTCATCTTGATACTGCTTCTTTTGTTCAGCACGTTTTTCCTTGGCATATGACCTCAACTCAAGAAATCTTTGCTTTTGAATTTCCAAGCCTTCTTCAAACAGTTGTTTAAATATCTACCAAAATGACATTCCATTAACAAGCATAAGAACAGCTTTGTTTAAAAAAAATAATTTCAGGGGAATGTAACTATTTTTAGACCCAGCCCAAGTCCAACTTTGTCACAAAGTCATATGCAGTGTATATTCTTAGTTTCCCTTTTGACAATTTTAACTGACGGTGGCTTTGTCTCAATGAGCGCTATCCAGCCATTTTATAGATAATTCCTTATTCCCATAGGAAATCCTTCTATCCTTATCAAATTATCCTTGAGCAGAAATGGAAAACTCATTGGGAGTTGTAACACTTACTATAAAACTTTGCAGATTAGGAACTTCATAATATAAAATATGCTACAAGATCAAAATTCTTATTCTATGCCCTTGTGATGCAAAGGATGTAGCAATTGGGACTGTTGAATTATTTAAAAAAGTTAGCAAGAGGGAGCAGCAATAACCCAAGGTGTTCTCCATAAATAATCTACTTTTCATCAACCTGAATCACAATCAATCAAATCAATTAACAGATCATTTCCTTTCAACTAGTTAATTCACTATGTTTATGCATATCTACCTTTTACTGAACTCCCAGGACAGGTAGTCCTCGACTTATGACCACAATTGAGCCCAAAATTTCTGTTGCTAAGCAAGACAATTGTTAAATGAGTTTTGCCCCATTTTAATGGTTAAATGAATCAATGAAATTGTTTCGTTAGTAACATGGTTGATAAGTGAATCTGGCTTCCCCGTTGACTATGCTTATCAGAAGGTCACAAAAGGTGATGACATGACCCTGGACACTGCAACCATCATAAATACCTGCCAGTTGCCAAGTGTCCAAATTTTGATCATGTGACCCAGATGCACTGCAATGGTCGTGTGACAAATGATCAAAAGTCCTTTTTTTCCAGTGCCACTGTAACTTCAAAGAGTCATTAAATGAATGGTTTTAAATTAACGACTACCTGTAATAACTTTGTGAGGCAGTAGCAGCATAGGAAATGCAAGTAGATAAGTTGGCTCAAACTTTTAAGTTCACTTACTAAAACTTCCCTCTGACATTTTTGGTACAGTGTTCTCACCACAAAGGTGCCTTTCCAGGATGTAATCCTCTCTACTTTTCTTGATTAACAAATGGTGCGAGGCAGCTTCAACATCTAAGTACCTCACAAATTCATCATACTAGCTGATGGCACTCAACCACCTAATGTGGGCATTCCTAATCTGCTGTTGAAATGAGGGTTGGTGGATTCACAGTTGCAATCACACCACGCTGAAAACATTGTAAACTAACCCAAACTCTCTCAATCTGCAGAGTGAGATCCCTAACTTACCCTTTCCTCCCGCGTTCTGGTCCTCATCATCTTGGCACGCAGCTGAACTCTGTAATCTTGATAGTATTTTTTGGCTCGGGCAATCTGCTGGCGTCTCTCCCTCATTTTATTCTGTGTACATTTCTGCCTCTCAATGCGCTGCCTGAACTCTTGCTGAAAAACAAACCCAAAGAGGAAAAGCTATTAAGATTCCCTGAGGACCAAGGAGGGAAGCAGCCCCTGTTTTCTGCAAATATTTAAGCAATGCTCTGAGGACATGATGCTTCTCCCCTTTCCTATGGTGTGCAGATTTGGCTAGAAAAGTGCTCCAGCGTGTCAGGTTTCTGGTTGGCATGGAAGCAGGTGCTGGAATTTGTCAAGCTCCAGACTTGTTGGGGAATGATTCCTAGGACTGAGACCCTACTAGGCCCCGGTGCCTTTGGAAGATGCCCTGCTTTCAGCTTGGAGTCTTAAATGTTCCACTATGTATGGCAAGGAATTACTTTCTAATAGCTGACATTTTTCACAATGGATTGTTCAGTTTTAGTCCCAATTTGAGTTCTAGTGGCGCAATGGTTAGAATGCAGTATTGCAGGCTAACTCTGCCTCCAGCCAGGAGTTCAATCCTGACCAGCTCAAGATTGACTCAACTTTCCATCCTTCCAAGGTCAGTAAAATGAGGACCCAGATTGTTGGAGGCAATATGCTGAGACTCTGTAAACGGCTTAGAGAGGGCTGTAAAGCAGTATATGAAGCAGTATATAAGTCTAAGTGCTATTGCCAATTATATATTGGAAAGTTGAATGCCACTGAAGAGAAGACCACAGCAGTTTACAACGGCAAATGATTGTGTTTTAATTTATTATATCTTTATTCGCATAGCGCTATATTTTTATAGAGACCAAATAATGTTCTAATATATTGTTAGAAGGAATTGTGTTTTGATTGATTAACTATAGATATTATATGAATATACTGTTCTATTCTTGGACTTATATTTTCTCCTCCACTGTCTTGGCAGATCAGAAAGGCTGCCTACAAATATATTTAAAAATTAAATTATCATCAATACATTAGCTTGTTTCCACATATACCAATCTCCTGTTGTGAGCCTGCTCTCTCTTAAGAAGATCCACAAGTAGATTGTGCTTCTTCAGTGTTTCCAATACCTGAAAGAAGTACACAGATTTCATTCATGCAGCACTGATGATGCTACTACCTGGGTAATGAAATGTTTGCAAGAAAACAATCAAGCTCAGAGAGCACCAAGGACCCCACAGATTTCTTTTAAATCATTATT
>JANHZT010002120.1:109400-120797 GCA_032468215.1 Stegonotus admiraltiensis | reverse complement strand
TAGATCTTGCAATATGGTAGAACCTAGAAATTTGAAGGTCTCTACTGTTGATACTGTGTTGTCTAGTATTGTGAGAGCTGGAAGTATGGAAGGGTTTCTCCTAAAGTCTACCACCATTTCTACAATTTTGAGTGTGTTCAGTTCCAGATTGTTCTGGTCGCACCACGAGGCTAGTTGTTCAACTTCCCGTCTGTAAGCAGATTCATCATTGTCTCGAATGAGACCGATCACTGTTGTGTCATCACTGATGGCGACATCCGGGGCACTGGGCAGGGCCTCCCACCAGTTTTACTACCGGTTCTTGCGAACTGGTCCGAACCAGGGGCAACCCACCACTGTTGCAGTGTCCCAGAGTCATGAGATCAACTTTTGTGATTTTTCTGACAAAATCAGTGGAGAAGTCAGATTCCCTTAACAACCATGTCACTAATTTAACAATTGGAATGATTCAGTTAACAATTGTGGTAAGAAAAGTCGTAATATGGGGCAAAAGTCACTTAACTGTTTCACTTAGTGACAGAAATTTTGGGCTTAGTTGTGGTCATAAGTTGAGGACTACCTGTTTTGCTTCTTGTAGGTGTTGAAAGTCCCATTGGAATCACTGTCAAAAGCATGAAAGTCCTACGGGTGTTGCTAATTGCTGCTTTTTGTGGTTAATACTTGCTACTGTTTGGTTTGTTCAGACTGACTGTTGTTTTCAATCTGTTTTTCCTGCAAAAAGTTAACACTCTTGTGTTAACACCTTATTTCTGATTGTCTTTTTCCTGATTTGTCACATGGGAGCAGAACAGTATGTGCTTGGATTGTTTTAATCACATTGGTGTGATGTTGTTTAGCACTAGAGCTCCCTGAAACTGTAGTAATGAATATTCTGTGACTGTGATGTGACTGTAATTCATTGCTTAAGGGGAGCTACAGTATATGCTATTTTCTAATTCTTTTAGATTTATTTAACATCTATTGTGCTGTTCCAGATTTAGAATACTATGTCTGCTTGTTTTATGTTAGGCTCAATCATCAATAAAAATATTGCTATTTTTTTTCTTAGTTGTATTATGTTTTCCTAAACAATATATTTGAGAAAGAAAGTTTCTTGTGTGAACGTATTGCTATTCTTGTACTATTATTTTATTGCTGATGTTAGCAACTAAAATAGGTTAAGCAGAATATACAGCATATTATTAATGATCTGACTCTTTAACCATGCACTATTATAACAATAATTAAATTACTTTGTATTAAATATACATTTTGGCCTGTTGGACTGGGCATTCAGAAGGGCTGCAGTACTAATTTTAGTATAAGGCAGAAAGCTTTTGTTTTTTAAATAAATTTTCATGGCAGTCACATATTCACTATACCCTAGCTTTCCAAGCTAAAATACAGTGAAAGGAAAAGCAATCTGTTGACAATCTACCTATCATATTGCTGAATTACTGATCCCCCTCCACCTATTTTTTTTACACAACAGCAACCCTGTAGAACAGACTGGGTTGGAATAGTGGGACTGAAAGTCCAGTGAGCTTTTATAATTGGGAATACAATGGAATTTGTATCTCCCATTCCTAATTGACCCTCTGAGCTATTCAACCTTACTGGCTCCCTTAATAAAGACTTACTGGAACAACTGTGGTAAGCAACTCCTCAGCCAATCTGAATATTTCATTACATTAAAGGTAGCAGCTGCATTTATTATACAACCAGATACTTCTTTCTCTGCAAAAACTCTCATAAGACACATGCGGTTTTGTCAGCACATGCCAATTGTATGGCTTTCCTGTAGTATCAATGTTTTGCCAAATGGATATTTATGTGGTGGAATGAAAACCAGGCACACTTTTCCTGCCAAAACAGAGATTAGACATGAAAGTTTTGCTGATTTCTAGGGAGGTGGTGGTGCTTCCTGAATTCTGTTTCATTCATAAACATGCCTTACAAATACTATAATATTAAGGTGCTGGCATGAATCTGATTCCACAACAAAGCACAATGACCATATGGAGACTTCAACAAAGTCGTAAGTTAGAGCAAAACTGGTGATCCCAACCATGTGGGAATCCAAGGGAGAACGAGGTCATTCGGTTGTATAAGAATGCTAGGTCCATTAAACACGCAAGCAGAACTGTACATTAGATAAACATGAAAGCAGAATCTGAAATCCAGAATGGGGGGGGGGGAATTCCTTGCTGCTCTGAGGTTGCTTGTTTTCTTGCAGACATTTCATTACCCAATTTTATCAGTGTTAGTAAGGATTGTGGTTTGCTGTCAGTTTATATTCTGATAGCTTGCTCTGTCAGTGGTAGTGAAGGCAGACTTAGCGATTCTTTGGTTGGACTGTTTACTGTTGGCTCTTTGGAAGTTTCTTGATTGGGATATTGTTGACTTGATTCTTGGTTTGATGTTAACCTTGGAATCCATGCTGATCTGGGTGCTGATTGCTGGTGGAGAAGTGCTTGGGTCTTTTTGTTCTTGTTCCCTTTTTGGCTGGTTGATTGTCTCTTTTGCATAGTCTATAGATGTTAAGTCTTTGTGTCTATTGATGGCTAATTTGCCAGGTGTCAGGTTTCTAGAAATTGCCTGGCATTTTTGGACTTGGCCTGGTCTAGGATTGTCACATTTTCCCAATTGAAACTATGGTTAAATCTGTCTATGTTGTAAAATTAAATCAAAATCAAAATCAAAAATCAAATCATATAAATAAAAAATAAATAATTTTCATCTTCTCACTGCTAGTATTCATGGATGTGTTCTGCCAGTCTTGTTTGTCCTACAGGTCTTACATTGAATATTATAGATGCCTCATTTTCTTCTTCTGGCTGCTAGGTTGCTAGGACTTTTGGTTTGCTTAGGATGTTTTGAAGGGCTTTGATTGGCTTGTATGCTATGCTGATTACAGTTGTAGTAGCTTGTTGGTAGTTTCTGAGATATGCTTGATGTGTGGCAGTGTGACTCTTTTTAGGGTTTGTGTTGGTGCTGTACTGGGTTGAGTGGTCAGGGACTTTTTGTGGAAATCCAAGATGCTCAGAGGCTTGAGTTGTACAAGAGGCTCAAACTTTTGCTTATATTATTTTAAAAACAGCCAAATCCCCTCGAGATAAACCACGCTAGGGTCTGATTAAGCGTGGGCAACTCAAGTTCCGAAATGGTGGGCACGAAGCGGTAAAACAGGCAAATGGGGGAAGGGCAAAGCCTTTTAAGCGAGCCCGAAATTACACAGCTGGAGTGACGACATCGTGGGCTGGGCTTTTCCGTTTGTTGCAGATGTAAAAGGCAACTGCCCTCGCCAGCCGACCAGCACCTTCCACCTCACAGAAGGGCCCTTGCTGATCTCATAGGCTACAGCGCACGCGCCAGTCGCCTCTAAGTCCCGCCTCCAAGGAAAAGCGGAGCGAGCCCCTTCAGCCCTTCGAACAAGAACGTAGAGCACAAAAGTGGGCGGGACCTTCAGTGACGTCAGGAGCCGGCTTCCCGACATTCGTGGCGGTGCCGGGTATATAACCGGCATCCGGCTGTTCGGACACTCCCCATTCAGTCGCCCTCGTCATCGGCTTCAATTTCAGTTGCGGACTTCTCGATCCTCGCTGTTAAAGGCCGTGTTCGTCGCCGTCGTCGTCAACATGCCTGGGTATTCCAGTGAGAGGGACCGCGGGTGAGCCGTGGGGGCTCGGTTGAGTCGGCTCGGCCCCTGCCGAGGCTCAGCCATTTCTTGTGCCGGGTGGCAAGCTGGGGCGTTAAAATGGCGGCGGAGCTTTAACGCGCCGTTTTCCCCAGCGCCACCGAGGGCCACGCGCGCGGCGGGAAATGGGGGGGGGGAGCAATCAGTGCTCGAGGCCTCTCTGGAAGCGAGAGCCGAGCGCTTAGAGGAATTCTTGGAAGCCGCGGCCGGATGCCGAGGCCTCGGAAAGTCAGAGGGGAAGGGGCGAAGGAGAGGCGGTAGGATTTGGGGGGGGGGCGGACAGATGGACGGCGTTGGCGGGAAAAAAGGGACGAGAAGGAAGCGGTGCGATTAAAAGCACCGTCTTGGCCGCATTTTCGTCGAAAGCGGCTTCCTTATGTCTGGAAAAAAAATGTCCCCGGCTGCTGTGTTAATGGTTAGCCCCTCCATGCGGTGGCTGAGAGGAAAATCAAAATGCCGGCGGCGGCCGCTTCTGCTGCTGTCGTCTTTGTTCTTCCTCCCCGCCTGCTTCTCCCTTATCCCCGCCCCGGCGTTAAAATGGACGCGCCGACGGAAAATGTGGCGTAGACGGAAAAAAAGGACAAAAGAGAGGAGAAGCCCTCATGGTGGCCGCTCGACCCGAATTCCCTTTTTGTGTGGGAGGGCGCAGCGCCGGCCGGCCGCCCCCTTCGCCCCCCGCCATCGCCTCTTGTTTTGCGCCGTGGCGCAGACAGACAAAAGGGGAGCCAGAGAGGGGCAGCGAGCTGATTTACTTGCGCCGAGGGGGCGATGCTGCTTTTTGACATAGCGGTCGGGGTTTTTAAAGAAACCCCTTTGGTATCCGCCGGCGCTTGCGCACAAACCTTCCCTCCCACGCCGTGCGAGAGCAGTCTTTTTACGGATCTCTTAAAGAAACAATCCTTTTGCTTGAAAAGCCAGCTTCTTGTTGAAATCGGGTAGGTTTCGTAATTCTTTCCCGCCCACTCCACAGTCTGACGCAGAGAGGGAGTTCCAAACAATTAAGACGTTTGTTTGGAAGATACTGTATAGTTTGGATTGATATTTCCTCCCCCTGGTTTCTCTGTGCTTTAGGGCCCACCGTGGATTAATTGTGAGGTTTGGTGAGGATAAACAGTGCAGTAACAAAAGTTTCATTTTGTAAAAAAAACAAACAAACCAGCATGGCTTAAGCTTTTAGTCATTATTTCTTTGGGGGGGGGTAATTTGCCTTTGCAGGTTTGGTGGCCCTCGTTTTGGAGGAAGTAGAGGGGGATCTTTAGGGGGGAAGAAATTTGGAAATCCTGGAGAAAAGCTTACCAAGAAGAAATGGAATCTAGATGAGCTTCCTAAATTTGAAAAAAATTTCTATCAGGAACATCCCGATGTTGCCCGGCGTGCTATGGTATGGAAACATATCTTGTATTTTAAGTTCTAGTAGTAAGATTCTGTCTAGAAGCAGTATTCGGTTTTGTAAACGTTATCCACTGAAATGATATTTTGCTATCTTTGCAGCAAGAGATTGAACAATATAGAGCAGGCAAAGAAATCACTGTTAAAGGCCATAACTGTCCCAAACCAGTTATGAATTTTTATGAAGCTAATTTTCCTGGTAAGAAAACAATACTGGTAATGTAGCCTAACAGTTTTAAAATGGATTTTTGGACTGTTAATTAGACGGGTGCTTTATCTTCTAGCAAATGTTATGGAAGTAATCCAGAGACAGAACTTTACAGAACCAACTGCTATTCAGGCACAAGGCTGGCCTGTTGCTTTGAGTGGACTAGATATGGTTGGTGTAGCACAAACTGGATCAGGGAAGACATTATCTGTGAGTAATTACTGCTGTTCTTGACATATCTTAAATTAATGAAACAATGTTAATAGGATTAACAATCGTTCATTCTCTTTCCTTAATAGTATTTGTTGCCAGCCATAGTACATATAAATCATCAACCATTCCTAGAGAGAGGAGATGGGCCTATTGTAAGTATTTGAACCTATGACCCTTATCTTGGGAAGGAGGGAGATGAAGCTAGTTTTGATTGTCCCTGAAATACAAAAGCATTCTTGGTAGAATTAAGTTGAAATTTGGCTATTTCCTAGTGGGAAAATATAATCAGTTAAATTTTGGCATTAACTTTTAAAATCAAATTATATTTCAAGGCATCTCTTAAATGAAGTAACATACCTTCCAGGCTGGAATCAGTGAAATGATGCAACTTATATTGATTGTAACTAAAAATCTACTGATATCAGTGGGCTTGTTTTTGATACAACTAAATCTAGATTATAGTATTTAATATAACTTAAGTAGCAACAAGTTCAGTAACTTTGTCTTAATTTTGTGTTTGTATTTCTCTCCATAGTGTTTGGTGCTGGCACCAACTCGAGAATTGGCTCAGCAAGTGCAGCAGGTGGCTGCAGAATATGGTAGAGCTTGCCGTTTAAAGTCTACTTGTATTTATGGAGGTGCTCCAAAGGGACCACAAATACGTGATCTAGAGAGAGGTATTAAAAAGAACTGTTTAGCAGATTTCTCCTAAACGTGATTTAGGAAATTATAGAACTGTGTATCCACAACATTTATTACTACTTTCAGGTGTGGAAATCTGCATTGCAACACCTGGTAGACTCATAGATTTTTTAGAAGCTGGCAAAACCAACCTACGGAGATGCACTTACCTTGTTCTTGATGAAGCTGATAGGATGCTTGATATGGGATTTGAACCTCAGATCCGAAAAATTGTCGAACAGATTAGAGTAAGTATCAATATTCATGCTTAATAATGTGCTGAATGATAGATAATTCTGCCTTGGAACATGCTTGTTCCAGGTTCTGTAGGTAGTGATTGAAGTAGCTAATAGCAATGGCACTTAAGACTTATATACCACTTCACATACATTGTTAAATGTTAATTTACTTTCTAGCCTGATAGGCAGACACTGATGTGGAGTGCAACATGGCCTAAAGAAGTTAGGCAGCTGGCAGAAG
Organism: Stegonotus admiraltiensis; assembly: GCA_032468215.1. Taxonomy (NCBI): domain Eukaryota; kingdom Metazoa; phylum Chordata; class Lepidosauria; order Squamata; family Colubridae; genus Stegonotus; species Stegonotus admiraltiensis. Next base: position 114,150 of record JANHZT010002120.1, on the reverse strand, counting down.
ACTTCTTAAAAGAATATGTACACATCAACATTGGGGCATTGGAACTAAGTGCAAACCACAACATTCTGCAGATAGTGGATGTTTGTCATGATGTAGAGAAGGATGACAAGTAAGTAAATTTGATTGACTTTCTTCATAGTGGTGGCATAGATTGATTTTTACGTGGTATACTTGAAGTCAATTTTATCACTAAATACTTTTATTGTAATAGGCTTATTCGATTGATGGAAGAAATTATGAGTGAAAAAGAAAATAAGACAATTGTGTTTGTGGAGACCAAAAGAAGATGTGATGATCTAACAAGAAAAATGAGGAGAGATGGGTAAGCTATACCTTTCTTTAAAATAATTTGAAGGAATAGGTTTTACGGCTGAATTAATCTCCTTCATCTTTACTTCTCTAATAGTTTTGCAGTTTGCTCCTAGTCCTTTCCTGTAGCTTTTCTCTAGCCTCAGTACTGAGAAAGGAGACCTAATTGGATACTGTGTCTTGCATAAAGCAGTACTGTCATACTCTCTTTAAATAATTATTCTGCCAACACAGCAATTGGTTCCTGCACAAAATGGAATATTTTTTCATGCAGGAATCCTATATATTTCTGATTGATGTGAGAAAGGGCAATATCAGTGAGCAGCTGGTTTTAAAAAGTATTTGGTATATGATGTTAATTATAATTGCAGGTGGCCAGCAATGGGTATTCATGGTGACAAAAGTCAGCAGGAGAGAGACTGGGTTTTAAATGGTGAGTAAAAAGAATAATAAACAATAATTCTGCAAAATACGTGGTGAGAAGATGACTAACCTGGCCATTTCTTGCAGAATTCAAACATGGGAAGGCTCCTATTCTGATTGCTACAGATGTTGCCTCCAGAGGTCTAGGTTAGTATAACTCTAGTCTTGGGTGATACACAAGTTTTTTTTTAAAGAAAGTTAATTGCTTTCTTTAACCTCTGCGTTTTTCTAAGTTTTTTCACATAAAGGTGCAGTCTTTGTGGCAAGGCCTAGGCATGACTATCGGAGGACTCGAGGGGGATGGAGGTCTAGTGGAAGTGATCGTCTGGACGCTTCCAGTCCAGTAGAGAGGTGAAAGTTGATCATTGTGTGCCAGTAATCTTCAAAAGGCAAAGACTAAAACTACGGTCCCATAAACTGTTCTCTCAAACGGTAGCTTCATTCACGGTTCACTTTTGCCCGGTTATTTCTACTGTTCCATGCTTTGCATGACTTGCCATGGTGCACTGCTGTTTAGTCTGTGTGCATATTGTTTGCTGTGGTCCGTGAGTCTTTGGATTTCAGTGAGTTTGCTGAAATGTTGAAGAATAATCAAACTTCAGTGGTCTGGTATTTTTTCCCCAACCTTTGAAATGGAGAGAGCAGCTTTAAAATGTACTGAGCCTTGAACAAATTGGTGAGTACTGGCACATGAAATTTGAAAGTCCACCTCTCATTTACAAGTTGGGGTGGGAAAGCAAAGTGGCTTTTGAAACCTGGAGTTCCTCCGTCACCTATACCCTAACCGTCATGTCGAGACCTGCCAGAGAGAGAGACACTCAAGTGAACGCTGGCTTCTTGGAAGCTCTTGCCTAGACGAGACACAGTGCATGAAAACAACTTGATGACCTTTCGGGGACAGGTATGTTTTTCTTGCAGCTGCGGTTAAAAGGTCTTGGCAAGATGAGCAGTGTGGCCCTCTTTTTGAGCTTCTGGTGCGTGGCAAGACCTCATGTTTAAAGTGAGGTCCTTGGGAGCACATGAAGAGGCTACTGTGAACTTATTGGTCCTACTGCAAGAAGCGTTCAGATGTCACTTGACTTGTAGGGGCACTCTGGTAAGGATTTAGATCATGGGATAAATTACAAAGAAGTTCAGAGGGAAAAGTGCATCGATGCTCAATTTTTCTTTTTTCTTTTTCTTTTTGGAATAATTAACATTATTTTCAGCAGTTACCATCTTAAGATCTGTTACTATCTAACTTGCTTTTTCATCTGGCTGTTGTGGTGTGCAAAATTTTGTACATTGCTTTTGCTGCACTGCAACACTTTACAGATGTGGAAGATGTGAAATTTGTCATCAATTATGACTACCCAAACTCCTCTGAGGACTATATCCACCGAATTGGACGAACTGCCCGCAGCACCAAAACAGGCACAGCATACACATTTTTCACACCTAATAATATAAAACAAGTAAGCGACCTCATCTCTGTACTTCGTGAAGCTAATCAAGCAATCAATCCCAAATTGCTCCAGTTGGTTGAAGACAGAGGCTCAGGTAATTATGACTTACCTAACCCATTGATACTTAATTGCCTTTTGGCTTAAATATTTCAGTGCCTAAAATAGAGATTTTTGGTAATAGTGCTTGGCAAAGATACATTTTTAGTACTTTAATTGTACTATGTAAAGATGTGTTGAATCTGAACATGTTTGTATCTGTTGAGGGGAAGCTCCTGTTAATTTGCTTTTTCATTTTATAGGTCGTTCCAGAGGGGACCGCCGTGACAGATATTCTGCGGGTAAAAGAGGTGGATTTGGTTTTAGAGAAAGGGAAAACTTTGAAAGAACCTATGGTGCAGTGGGCAAGAGAGACTTTGGAGCAAAAGCACAGAATGGTGGCTTTGGTGCTCAAAGTTTTGGTAACGGAACAACCTTTGGTAACAGCTTTGGAGCAGCTGGCATGCAAGGTGGATTTAGGGCTGGCACTCCAGCCTATCAAAATGGCTACGACCAGCAGTATGGAAATAACATGGCAAACATGCACGGTGCAATGAACCAACAACAGTATGCATACCCTGCAACTGGTGGTACGCCAATGATAGGTTATCCAATGCCAGCAAATTATACCCAATAACTTAGTCTATTTAAATGTCTTGTTTTTCATAATTGCTCTTTATATTGTGTGTTGAGAAAAGATAGTTATTTAATATCTTATGGAACATGCAGAAAGGTCTGCAGTGCAGCAGTAATAATGGTGCACTTTTTCCGCTATTTAAGTTGAATATTCTCTACATTCCTTGAATGATTTTTAGTTTTTTGTACTAGAAAATGCAGACTGTGTTTTCACAAAGTAAATGTACAGTGATTTGAAATAACAGCAACTGGAGGCATTGCATGGCCTTCCAATAAAGGTATTTCAAAACAGATTTTTCTTGGTATTTGAGTGATTGTATTGGTCTAACCCAAAGCTAGTTAATGCTACAAAGGGCACGTATTTGATGCAGTGGCTGTGAAATCTTTGGAAACGAAAGAACTACCTATCTTTCAAGCCTTTTGAGACCGACTTAGCAAATCTCAGATGGGGATAAACAGGAGTTGATTCATTATGTCATTGGAAAATATTTCTTGCTTCTTTCCCCCAGCACTGTTTTGTGCAGCTACATAGGAAATAGACTGTTACTGGGCAAGTTGAACCTTCAATAAAGATAATTGGAGATTTATAACTGGGTTCCTGAATTTTGGGGAATAATTCAAAGGGATACTAAAAATTCTCATTAAAACTTAATACCTTTTAATAAAAGATGTCAGTAGTAAAGGTTTTACTATACTGTTGTTTCTTTTTGTCCCCAGACCTAAACTGCTCTCCTTGCAATATAAACCACCTAGATTCCTGACATGGGCAGATTACAGCTTCAGATGCTTAAGGGCCTAAAATGGTCCTTTAGGAATTAGATATGTTCTAAATACAACCACAAGGCTGAACACTGTGCCAAACAAATTTCTAGAGATTTTGGGCATTTGAATCAGTGTTGATTCCTGTCTACCTTACCTAAGTGCAATTTTTGGCAACATTGCCTGTCTTCTAGGACTAACAAAAGTGGCCCAAGGCCATCCATCTGGTTTTGTATTTAAAGCTAGGATTAGAACTCAAATCTCCCAGTCTACAGCCTTGACCATTAGCCCATGATGGATCTTAAATCATTTAGGCTTAAATATCTAATATGTCTAATATGTTAAGAAATAAACTCGTGCTTCAGGTAAATGTAAATATTTGAGTTAATACGTTTCAACTTGCCCATAATGCGATTCTGTTGCGTGATAGAAATTTCCTCTGGCCTGTTGAGTCACTGATTGTGTCAAACCAAATCTTAATTTACATAGTAGGTTTCCAGATGTTCAAGGAGATAAATGAATTCTTAATATTGGCATGGGGGCAAGAACCTAGTTATTTAAAATTAGCCTTAAGCATTCAAATAGTACTGAAGTATTTATCTTCACTGTTGAAACCTATAACCTTAAAATATGCATGCAGTATTTCAGGCTTCATGAACATGATACATCACACACTGATTTTTGCTAATTTTTTTATTTGTAATATAGTAGTCCTGTGCAGTGTTTAGACTTTTTCGTGGTGGTTGAGAATGACCATTGTCTTGCAACTTTTTTATGTAGCCTGCATGTAGCTGGTTCTACATGGATATAAAATGTAGATTTTCCCCTCTGCTGAGATAAGCTGTCTTTTTTTCCCCTTGGATTTAACTGAAGATATTCTGTTGCTATCTTGAATCTTATTTAGTATTCTATTTTATCTCCCAAATTTTGCCCTTCAGAAACAGACAATATTACCTTTTGGTTGAGTATATAATCTAAATTTTACTCATTTGATTTCTGGCTACAATTACCTGTTTTCAAGAATGCAAAAAAAAACGTCCTATGAAATGTTTCCTGGTTTCTAGCTTGGTGCCTTAATCCCTAATCCAGTGGTAGGCAAACTTGGCTCTTTCACACCCTGTGGACTTCAACTCCCAGAATTC
>JANHZT010002120.1:39588-52993 GCA_032468215.1 Stegonotus admiraltiensis | reverse complement strand
TCTCCCCGCTGGACACAGCCTCTGGGGGTTCTAAAGGCTCGGGCATCGCCTCCTCTCCGGCCTCCTCTCTGTCTGAAACGATCGTCGGCTGCACAAGTGGCAGGGGCGACCCCACATCAAGATCCTCGATCTCAGGATCTGCCACGAGCTGCGCAGGCGGTGGGCGGGCCACAACACTTCTGGGTGTCATACATTCTAATACAAATAAAACTAGTAGAATTAATAATAGTTATTACATTCAACCAACATATATTTCTAATAATAATACACATTTATATTAAGTTATCGTCTATCATTATTTAATTATTTCATGTTTTCTCTTGTTATTGCTTTTCTTTTATTATGCAAAAGTGTATACACTAATATTCCCCCTTTCTCTTATTTCTATCTCTTATTCTAACTTTTAATCATTTTTAAATGTTTCAACATCATGATGTTGCCTAGTTTGGGTAATGAAACGTCTGCAAGAAAACAAGCAAGCTCAGAGAGCACCAAGGACCCCTCTTTTGATATGCTGAGAGTCAGGACAACTAATCTTGGAAATCTTAGTTGGCATGTCTAATGCGTTTGGAAAAGCCAAGACTAAGGAAGGCTTTCTTATCTGATAAATTGGAAATATTTATTTCCAATTTATCAGCTTTTCTGCAACTTTATGGTACAGGTAATCCTCAATTTATGATCAGTTGCTTAGCTACTGTTCAAAGTTATGATGAACCCTCAAAAGCTATTTAGGACCTCGTTCCGAAGTTCCAACAGCTGCCCCCCTGCCCCAAGCAGTCACATGGCCCCTTTTGGCCCATTCTTCAACTAGCCCACATTTACAGTTGTTTGCGGTGCACCATGTTCACGTGCCCAAGCTTTACAACAATGTGCAGTTACTCATGCTTCATTAAATGAATCACTTCATCTGTGTCCTGTGGTAGTGCATTTTTGTCACATGCCACAGTAATCGACTTACGGCCACAATTGAGCCCAAAATGTCTGTTGTGAAGTGAGACATTTGTTGAATGAATTCTGCCCCATGTTACGACCTTCCTTGCCACAGTTGTTGAATGAATCACTGCAGTTGATCAGCTTGTAACTCGGTTGTTAAGCAAACTTGGCTTCCCCATTGACTTTGCTTGTCAGAAGGTCACAAAAGGTGATCACCTGCCCCCGGGACATTGCAACAGTCATAAATATGAACCAATTGCCAAGCATTTGAATTTTGATCACATGACCACGGAGATGCTGCAAATGTCGTACACTCTGAAAAACAATCATAAGTCACTTTTTTCAATGCCTTTGTAACTTTGAACGGTCACTAAATGAACTGTTGCAAGTTGAGGACTACCTGTATTTCCGGACAAGTACAGACTGCCTTTCCTCTCACCATTGTGTGTGGCTTTCTTTCTGCACTTTCATTTCCCATTTTAGGAACTAACTGCCTTGTAATGAAACAGGGTTATTTTATTACTTCAACTCAATCTCCCAATGTGTGACATAAGCAGCAAATAAATTTAGTTAGTTAGTTAGTTAGTTAATTAATTAATTAACAATACTCTGTTTCTTTCCAGCTCCAGTTTCTCTGCCTGTCCTTTCTCAACCATTTTCCCATGTAGCTGTACTGGAGAAGTCCTTTGTCTTACAATGCTACTCAAAGTTTGGGACTTTGCCTATCACATACTCCCTTTACAGAGGGAATAAACGTATCAACCAGATTAAGACAGCAGAAAACAAATCAGTAAATTTTACGGTCAAAGCCTCTAGCATCCATGAGTCTGGACAATACAGCTGCCATGCTAAGAACGGCCATTCTTTTTCACAACAAAGCAAAGGGCTAAATGTCACAATAATAGGTAACTATTTGGTATGCTTTTTTTTTTTGGAAAGGTTGATGAGAATTATGAATATATCTGGATCTGAATATATCTGGAGGCTGCTAGGTTGGGAAATCTGATCTGTGGAAATTACTGATTTCCTAAGGTTCCTTTCAAAAATCTTAGCATTCTTACTTTGCTTTTTTTAAAAAAAAGATCCTAATATAGACAGGAATTCTTTGTCTTTGCATGCTGTCTGGAAATGGATTCCGTTAGAGATGACACACCTTCATGTTTACCTACAGCAGGGGTGTCAAACTTGCAATGACACGTTGTTGTCACATGACGTATCGCAACGTTTTTCCCCTTCACTGAACCAGGGGTGGGCATGGCCAGCGCGTGACGCATCCAGCCCATGGCCTGTGGGTTTGACACCCCTGACCTACAGCAATTCCATTTATTTTTACACATAAACCCAATTCCCAGCCAGTTCGGTCTAGTGGTGAAAGTACCAGAGTAGAAAGCAGGAGGCCCTGAGTTCTAATCCCACTTTAGGCATGAAAGCCATCTGAGTGACCTTGGGCCAGTCCCTTTCTCTTAGCCCAAACCACCTCACAGGGATTATTGTTGTGGGGAAAATAGGAGGAGGAAAGTATGTTGGATATATTTGCTGCCTTGAGTTGTTTGTACAAACTATAAAAGCAGGGTACTAAATAAATAAAAAACAAAACACAGTTGGGAAGGATTGGGACCTTTGTTAACCCAGTTTAATCTGCTGCTGACTTTTGCCCATGTACTTTCATCCACAGCTCCAGTTGTTAACATAACTTTTGGAAGGAAACCAGAGGAGAACATAGAAGATGGCAACGAACTCGTATTTTTCTGCTCGGTTGAATCAGGATCCTTCCCTATTGTGTTCCATTTTTTAAAAGAAAATGATGGCAAATCCTTATATCAGGTCATAGAAAAGAAAAAACGCTCAGTTTTTTGGGAAAAGAGACGCTTCACAAGCCAGGATGAAGGGAGTTACTTCTGCAGAGCTGACAACCCAGCAAAATCTTTTGTGGAAAGCCAGAAGATCCTAGTCAAGGGTATGTCCTGCTCCTGAGCACAGAAGACAAACTCTATCGGCCCTGCCTTCTGTTGCTCATCACTGAACACGTGTTGTGTCATCAAAATAAAAGATGTAGATCCGTGATGGCGAACCTATGGCACGGGTGCCACAGGGGGCATGCAGAGCCATATTGATGGGCACACGAGCTCAGCTCCGCCAGCTGATTTCCGGGCCTTCTGGGCTAACCAAAAGTAGGGAAACAGGTTGTTTCCTGCCTCCAGAGGGCCTCCGAGAGACTGGGGAAGGCTGTTTTTGCCCTCCCCAGGCTCCTAGAAAGGCTCTGGAGTCTGGAGAGGGCGAAAAACAGGCCTACTGTGCCCACCGTGCCATTGCGTGCCAAAAGTGGGGGAAGCTTGGAGGGGTCGCACACACATGCACGGGAGTGAGGCAGATAGAATTATGGGTGTGGGCACATGTGTGTGCAACCCCCCCGCACTCCCCCTGTTTTTGGCACGCAATGGCAAAAAGGTTAGCCATCACTGATGTAGATATTACACTTGATGAGGTTAAATTTCATTACATAATACCTCCAAGAAGTGCTAAGAACCGCTTGGTTAGTTCAAGGGTACAAAAGAAAGAATTAAAGTGTATTGTGCACCAAAAGAGGATAAGGGACAATTTTTTCTGCATTTCTGAAAACATTTACTTAGAACAATCTCTCAGATTCTGTTCTGTGGCAGGTGGTCGTTGATTTACCACAGTTCGTTTTAGTGACTGTTCAAAGTTACAAAGGCACTGAAAATTAATCATTCTGCTAATTAATTGTTCTGTCAAACTGTCCTCAACTTACAACAGTTCATTTAGTGACTATTTAAATGTACAACGGTACTGAAAAAAGTGACCTATGACTGTTTTTCACACTTATGACCGTTGCAGCCTGCCTATGGTCACGTGATCAAAATTCAGACGCTTGGCAACTGACTCATATTTATGACCGGTGCACTGTCCTAGGGTCATGTGATCACCTTTTGCGAACTTCTGACAAACAAAGTCAATTGAGGAAGCCAGATTCACTTAACGACTGGGTTACTAACTTAAGAACTGCAATGATTCACTTAACAACTGTGGCAAGAAAGGTTATAAAATGGAGCAAAACTCACTTAATACATGTCTCGCTTAGCAACAAAAAGTTTGGGCTCAATTGTGGTCATAAATCGAAGACTAACTGTAACATTTTACCCCCAATATGACATTGGGGGGAAAATATGAATATGAATATGGGGGGGAAATGACATTTCCCCCCCAATATTCCTCTATTTGAAACCCCAGGGATCTTCCTCCTTTTAACATAGCTGGAGAGGATTGTGATTCAGTAGCACCATTTCTGGTCACCTTGTTTTGAAGGAGAGGACTATGGAAACTATTGAAGGAGAGGACTATGGAAACCATGAAGTGGGGGGGGGAGGTAGAGGGCCAACCTTTTTCTACCTCTACTTTATGGTTTACCTTTGTGCACAAGGTTAGCAGAACAGTTAAAATAAACTCTAACTTAGTGCCGTAACTGACCCAGACACAGTGAAGAGTTGACACGGTAAGAAGAGATTCTTACGATATTATACGCCTGAATTGTGACCTATTTTTCTCTTAATTTTTAGTTGTCATGGCTTCATGGAAGAAAGGACTTATTGTAACCACAATCCTCCTGATTTTTCTTGCTGCTATAATTACAATCATTTGGTTGAATTGTCGTTTGAAAGCAAAGGGTAAAACCTATCTTAAAAATCTTTCGTTCTTACTTGATTAGTGAATAGTACAGAAACCTTCTTCTGAACCTTTTTGTTTATTAGAATTCATGCTGCATTTCCCTTATTAACCTTAACAAAAGGAATAAAAGAAGACTACTTCCACCTACTTTAATTAATACTCTTTCTTTCTCCAAACTAGGTTGGTGCTTCATTTGTCCTGCAGTTTTGTGCAGTTTTGTAGAAATCTCCTCTTGAAAACTGTGATTAAGGGAATTTTTGATTGTCAGTGGAAAGGATATGTATGTTGCTGTTTGTAAAACTAATTTCTGATAATTGGCTCCCTACTGGTTATAGAGAATTCTTTTGTATTGATCCTCTAGTGTATTTTTACAAATGTTGTCTTGTAGCATTTTTTTCATAACTGTCCCATTTACCATTTTACATGGCCCTGCTTTACAAACTCTATTGTTCTTTCTGATAGCTACGATGACAAATGATTCCTTAAGAAATTAGAGAAAACTAACATGGGTTTAAACTCAGATCCATATGCTTCCAGAGTTCTTTGTGCAGTGTTAGAGTAGCAGTAACAGTATGGGAAGTACTTTTCCTCCATGTTCATTTGTTTATACAACTGCCTTTCTGTTTATGTACTGCAACATAGTAATTTATTGTTTTTTTCCCCCCCCTTATCAAGCAAAAAACATTTCTACGGAGTTGGCTGTGTAAGTTGGAATTCAAATTTTATTGATGATATATGTATATCAATGATGAGGAGGAGGAGAAAGAGGAGGAGTGGGTGGGAGGAGGATATCATCCATTCAGTCATTTCAGATTTTTGGCAATTCTATGGGCCAGGTCTCTCCACATCTTGGACTACTTCTTTGAGTTTTTCTGTACTCTGGCTGGTGTCAGCTTTGATAGAGTCCAGCAATTGTGTTCTTTAGCTGCCTAGTTTCATTTTACCGCTAACTCTTCCAAACATAATTGCTTTCTGCACATATATCTACAGGTAGCAATAAATAAATTCCTAATTCTGTTCTGTAGGAACACTCTCATTGATCTGCCCAAATGGATGCAACAAATACTTTAATTGATTAGTTAAATTATACGAATGTTTTGAGAGCATTAGGAAAGTTTCTACTATGGAAGAGTGGTCCATTGGGAGATGTAGAAATATTGAATTAAGAATATTTGCTAAAGAAGGAAAAACAGAGTCAGACATTTTCCCAATTAATTGTATAGGTATTCCTCCCCAGGAAAAAGGGGAAGAGGTGAGGAATATCACAGAGGGCTGGAAAAGTGTAGGACGAAACCTCAATAGTTGCTTTCTGCTAAATGGGTGTTTTGTGAGTGGGCATGTCAGACATTTTGTGGAAGAGCCTATAACACGATTGTAATATTCCCAAATAGATTCACCAGTTCAGAAAGGTTGCTTATATGGAAGGGATCCCCAAGTCCCAGGCTGTGGACCAGTACTGGTCCATAGCCTATTGGGAACTGGGCCGTGGAAGCAGTGAGCATGCGGGTGAAGTTTCCACTGCCACTGATGTCTCTGCTGCCAGTCCATAGAGCCAGGAAGGTTGGGGACGGCTGCTCTATGGCATCAGAAGGGTACACAAGTATATTTCTGAGACCTTGGATAATCTTGTGTGTAATTTGTAATGCAAGTGCCTCTTTATTTCCCTTGTTCTCTTTCATTTTAGATCCAAAAGAGCAACCAATTCAGTGGATGGGAAACTGACAACAGGACATAATAATGAAGGAGAATTCTATTATGGTAAGATTATTTACTTTCTTAATGCCCGTTATAGATTTGGGCACATCCTCACAGAAGCTATGAAATGCTGCCATCCATTGTGGAAATGGGCCTTTCTAACATAATCTGCCCTGGCGACAAAGCAGAATAGGCATTTGGTCTGCACCAGAGAACATCTCCTTTCATGTCAGCTTCTGGTAGGAGAAGACCCACAGGACTTCGGTGGTTAGGCTTCCCGTCCTATGAGTGATCATCCAAAGGCAAGCAAAGTGGGGAAAGAGAAACAGACTCAAGAGAACTGGCATCAAAGCTGCTCTTCTCCCCCACTTTTTTTGGAAGTAGCACCCTTTTAGTAAAGCTGCCCATGGTTTTACCAAATAATTTGCTTCCATTTCGTCTCATGCTAGCCACGGGTCGATAGAAAAATGACAGCAATAGCATTTTGGCACAGAGAACTGTGACACTCCTGCGGCCCTGAAAATCAGTGGCCAAGGACCAGAAAGGGGGACATGCCCACAGCAGCCACCACTGGTGGCTCTCACCCCAGGGCTTGGTCCACTTTAGATTGACCAGATAACACAGCTTGTGCTGGAAGAAGCTGATAAACACAACTGGAGCAGATGAACTCTCCCTCTTGATGTACAATGTTGAAAATGTTGTTGGTGCCTCTCTACTAAATTCACTTGGCGGGTCCTCTCCAATCTGCAATTAGCAGATCCTGAGGGAGAATCCTTTCTTTTGTACTGGCAAGGTAATGGCAACATTGCCAAGATGACAATGACAATGGTCCAGTCTAGGCCCAAGGTCATTAACCCCTTTGGCTCAGTGTAAAAGTTGTGTTAACGTAACCAAACATGGGACAGTGATGGGGAATTACTGACGGATGCATTTTTTTCAGGGGTAATTCCTTAGAGACTAATTGATAGTTATAGCTGAAAATAAAGAATGAGAATGATCAGAATCTGAAATGGGTAAAAACACTCATTCTCTCCCTGATGCGCCTTTTTTGTCTTTCTATCTTCATTTTTGCCATTTAGGTTCAGGGTATAATGAAGATGGCGAAAAAAATCACATCAGTGCAAAAGAGGATAATAGAGGTAATATCTTTGTTTGGGTTTCCACATCAAATTTTAACTTTTTAGCCTAGTGCCTTTCTCTGCTTGCATCCACCTATGGGATACAAACCTTGGCAACAGGGTTTGTTTGTTTGTTTTGATGTTACTTTTATTTTACACTCAACCCATGCACAGTACATTCTTGAATTGCCTTTAGCTGTAATTTTGCTAAAGCCACACTTCCTTCTGTAAGGTCTCAAAATATACTTGAGTCACCAGAATGCCAAAGAGAGAGACTCAAGATGAGGTTTGCAAAAAACAGATTTTATTTAAGGCCAAAAACAAAATATTGGGTGGGACTATATCCAGAACATACAGATACAACGCATGTGAGGAGATATCTACACCTTGGGGAAGATATGGCGTCCTTTTATACCCTCAGAGACGTCAGCTTAGTACCCAATTCTGGCCCCCTGGTTCTGCAAGGCATGAGCTTATCCAGATCAAAAACATAAATTAGGGCTGAGGTGTAAATTATCTCTTGGTTGAAGTCTGAAGTTCCAACTAAGATAGGTACCATGCTCTTAGATGGCACAAGAAAAAACAGGAAGAAGATTGATATGGGTTCAGGTCAAATGGCAGGGACATACATTTGACAAATACCAGATACATTACAGAGGCCTAATGGTTACAGAATCTAGTATACCAATATATCAGTATTTTATATTCTATCCTTATTGTTGTTTCTCTTCACTTCCTTAAGCCAAGGCCACTTAGAGCAATTTAGAGATGTGTAAAATGAGTCAAGCCTGGCTGACCACACTTTTGCAGTGCAGTCAGGTAAAATAAACTAAACATTAAGAGTGAAAATCATCCTAGAGGAAGTCTTTCTTTGTGGTCACCAGAACTGACACCAGCTTAATAGCATATAAATTCAGAATAACAAAGTTGGAAGGGACCTTGGAGGTCTTTTAGTCCAACCCTCTGCTCAAACAGGAGACTCTATACCGGGGTGTCAAACTCAATTTCATTGAGGGCCACACCAGGGTGGTGTTTGACCTGGGGGGTCGTGGCTGTGGCCAGAGTGGGTGTGGCCAGCTCAACATCACTCATACCAGGGACGCCTGTGGTGGCCTGAGTGCTTTGCCAGCAAAAACAGGCTCCCAAGCTCTGTTTTCAGTTGTGATGGCCTCCTGAAACCCTTGGCCAGGGAAACGGAGCTCGGGAGGGCCACACACAGCCATTTTCTGTGGAAGAGGCACTGCTGGCTGGTCCTTCATTGTTTCCAGGGCGGCCCCACAAGCCAGATCTAAGGACTACACGGGCCGGATTCAGCCCGCGGGCCTTGAGTTTGACACCCTTGCTCTATACCATTTCAGACAAGTGGTTGTCCTGTCTCTTCTAAAAAAAAATTCCAGTGTTGGAGCACCCACAACTTCTGAAGGCAACCCATTCCACTGATTAATTGTTCTACCTGTCATGAAATTTCTCCTTAGTTCTAGGTTGCTTCTCTCCTTGATTAGTTTCCATCCATTGTTTTTTGTCGTGCCTTCTGGTGTTTTGGAAAACAGGTTAACCCTCTCTTCCTTGTGGCAGCCACTCAAATACTGTAACACTGCTATCATGTCTCCTCTAGTTCTTCTTTTCACTAGATTAGACATACCCAATTCCTGCAACTGTTCTTCCTATATTTTAGCCTTCAGCCCCCTAACCATCTTTGTTGCTCTTTTCTGCACCCTTTCTAGAGTCTCAACATCTTTTTAATATTGTGGTGACCAAAACTGGATGCAGTATTCCAAATGTGGTCTTACTATGGCTTTATAAAGTGGTACTAATACTTCACATATTCTTGATTCTATCCCTCTGTTAACGCAGCCTATAATCAGCCCATCAATTAATAATCTATAATCATTATAATATAGTCAATAAAGCCTATAATCAGGCAGGCAATCAATCAAAAAGAAAGATTTACAGGATTGAAATGAAGAAATAAAGGATAAAACTAGAAAAAAAAGATATGTATGATATAAATACAAAATAAGCATTTATATCACCCCCTTAATCATTGTAATGTAGGTAGGCTTTTACTGCATTATCACTATATTAATATTTTTGATGTGTTGGTTTGTTGGTTAGTTATATTTCTCCAAAAAATAAAAATACAAAAGGAAGTGAACAGACAAAGGTTGTGCTGATATGTTTTTTTCTTTCTTTCCATCAACCCATGGCTTAATGTGTTGCATGAAAACACCATATCTTACTCTGCTGGTTTATACATCATACCAAGCCATAAGGTGTTTGCTGGAGGAAAATGCACATATTTAGTCATTTAAACAAATGCCTGCACTGTTTTTATAAAGTCAGTGGGAATAAGATCAACTTGAACCAAAGGCAGGCATTAATGTGCAACTTCTCAGTTATTTTGGAGTGTAAGAGAAACAAAAGTTTTCTTACTCTACTTGTGGCAGGATCTGACCTTGAGGTTCCTGAAGTGGAATATACAGAAGTACAATTATCGGTGCCTGACTCTTACCGAGGTAAGGAGGATGTCTTGGGACACAGTTGTCCAGAACAGCTGTGAGATTGATGGGTAGTTCCTGAAATCGTTTTTTTTTTCTGGAAGCAGCAACAATTAGGTCTGGATAAACAGGAAGAAATACAGCTCCTGCTTCAAGAGCCAGCAGCTCTCTTCCTTCTAGCTTGTTTATTAATTAACAAACCAGCCCTTTATCCTGTTCATTGTGACAAGATGGGCCACCTGCACTGAATTGTTAGCCTGAAAAAGCTATCAAAGTTCAGTTCTGCCTTCAGCTTTCTGTAGAGCAAATTAAATCAAACCTTGAACAAATGGGCCCTTTTAATTTCCTGCTCTTTCCTTCCAACGGCTGCCTCACAATTGGGTCTGAAAACTTCTTTTTTCTTCCAGAGCAGAGGGGTTTTGGGGGGGAGGAGGGAAAAATCAGACTATGGGGCACCAGCATGAGAAACAACTTCATAACTTTTCTCTTGATGCAAACAAATCTGTATTAGGTTGACTTCAGAAAACTAGTTGTATAAAAGTTACCTCACCAGAAGATGACTATGGACAACTGAGGCTTGAATATGCCTCCCCAACCTGGTGCCCCTTAGGGATCCTACATTCCAGCCATCAAGGCTGCCTAGTATGTCTGTGGATCATTTCACTATATCAATCTTCCAGGGCTTGAGTTCTGCTCATCTATGGTATGATGTCTGTCTGTGGAATTATTTTCCCCTATTGGCTAGCTTAGAGATCAATACATATCCCCAGTTCATGCAAAACTATCCTTCAGGGCCTATATCTCCTGTCCTCCTGAAGCCTTTATTGGAGTATTTGCATCCTGCCATTTGTTCAATCAATGGAGGCTCTAAAAGACTTGTATGATGTCCCCCAGTAGACAAACAAATGGATTGGTGTGAGCGGGAACATACCCCATGCCCTGGCGAGTGGGAAGTAGCATAAGGGTGCTAAGGACCAATTTATTTGGAGCAAAAATGCCCCACCCCAATTAGTCAACCAAATGCCTTGGCATTTCTCCCAGCAGATTTGAAGACACATCTGGTAATGCCTTGAATCCAGAGTCTTAGGTATTAGCAACCTAGGCAAGATTGTGATTAGTTCATGTTAGTTTTGTGAGTGCTTGTCTATATATGAACTTAGAAAGCGGGCCACACCTTAACAGAGCTTTTGGGGCCTCATAAGCAGGGATGATCTCATTTGATATTTTAAACAGAAATCCTTAAAAGGTTAAAAAAACCTCCCAAGCTGTCATGCCAGCACATTTCCTTTCTTCTACAAAACAAGACTGAATGTCTCACTTCCAGGTTTGCATAAGGTTCCAATTTTTTTTCCCTTTCCTACGTGCAATCAGTTTGGTGCAGGCACTTAATAACGGCATCTTGGTTGTTGTTATAAATGTATCTTTGTATACAGCATTATTGAAAGCGTAGGATCCTCTCATAAAAAATACATGATGAATGAGTGATGGATTTGCTTTCCTGGATAAACAATCGTTAGCCTATCATTTTATGAAAGATTTGTAATGGGGAGGAAGATACAGGAGGAGCCATCTGGGTCACCTATGTTGTATTTTGATCAGAAGAATAATTTGCCAGAGAATTAATTGCCTGAATTAAAGATGTTGTTTATTAGACACATTCATAACAATCTTTCAGGGGGAAAGAAAAAAATAGAAGGTATAGAAATAAATTCTGTTCACATTTGCAAGAGATAACTGACATATCATTTCCACACAAGTGGTTTATAGCATTTTCTGGAGTCACCTGTTAATTATTCTGGCAAAATAACTACAGTGAGAACAGGCTGTATATTACTTCATCAGAGGCTGAGTGATACTATGAAGATGCTAGAAGCCAAGGAAGTCACTGAAACAGAAATGACCTCTGCAGATTGAACCATGGTTCAGTGCCTTACCCACCTGGTTAGGGACTAAACAAAATAGAGAAATTATGGCCTCCCTCAGCTATATTGGAAGCAGCTACATTGGTCAGCTTCCCAGCCACCACCTTTATAGTTTATTTTGACCCAGTGTATTTCTACACTGATTCTACACTGGTTTTATTTTCTAGCTCCTGTAACGAATAATGAGACAGTTTATACTGAAATCAGAAAAACTATTAATGGTAAGTAAACAAATGGAAAAAATTAGATACAAAAGTTAAGTACTATCTCTGCCTGGTACTTTTACACCTATTTTTTAAAGAAAGAAGAAAACAAAAATAATGAATTATAGATTGCAAACTCAGACCAGACATAATGAATATTCTTGGAAATAAGTCTCATGAAATTCTGTGGAATTTAAGTTCTGAATACATATCTGCATGGGATTATAGGAGAGCAACTAAGGCTTATAATTTTTCTGAGAGTAAATCCTATTAATGGGATTTACTCCTGAGTAGCTATAAAGTCAGGGATTACTGTGCAGGCAGTTATTAAACTACTCATCAACATCATGCTGACAGTACATCTCAGTTCGTCCTTTAAGACATGCCTGGTGTTATTCCTGTTACAATTATTTTGATCTGAATACATCTCTCTGAAGTTCCTGGTACGCAGTCATTTAAGCTTGATGTCATCATAAATTGTGGTTTTAAAACTGTCCTTGCTTGTCACCCAAATGAAACGCCTCATTATTGCTTTCTATTTCTTATTTTTCTTCCCTTTTTAAATGATGGTAAATTGTCCCGTGGCGAGTTGGCTGTGGCACGTTGTCCTGTGGTGAGCTGGGTGTGGAGAGTTGGCAGTGGAGAATTGGCCGCAACAAGTTGTCCCATTCTACTCCAGAGTGCCATGAATCTTGTCTTTTCAGAGTCTTGTGAAGGCTGGGCCACCCAACTGATTATGTGCAATAGACAGGTGTCAGCTCTTAACAACCACACAGATAGATTTTCTCCATGACAATTAGGGACAGATTGGTCCTTCAAATTTTTCAGCAATGCATCCATCACCACTGTAAATGAATCTATCCATCCTTTCTGCTGGTTGTCCTCTTCTTCTCTTTCCTTCCACCTTTCCCAGCATTAGATCCTTTTCAGAGAGCTAGGTCTTTGCATAGCATCCAAAGTAAAATAATTTGAGCCTGGTCATTTATGCCTCAAACAAGAAATCTGGGTTGATTTCTTTAATTGTTTTCTCATGATTACCATTGTTCAGGTACACAGCTTATTTTTATCTAGGGATGAAAGTCTTCGGAGAAAGGCGGCATACAAATTGGACAAATAAATAAAATGGCAACCTTTCGTTAATTTGCACAGGAAACAGTGCATGTCAATTTGTACATCTTTGGCAACTGTACAACTTTTTATCTTCCCAAATATGGGGTGGTAATCTCTACCTCTAAGTTAATCTTATAACCAATAATTTTATTTGGAGTGTTTTCCTTTCTTTTTTTATGTGAAAGCTTTTTTTTTTATTTTATTTATATGCCGCCCTTCTCCGGAGACTCAGGGCGGCTTAC
>JANHZT010002120.1:22306-32700 GCA_032468215.1 Stegonotus admiraltiensis | reverse complement strand
GTTCTGTTTTTCTAAGAATCTTGTGGACTATAGTTGGATGAGTGTAGTGGAATATAGTCTGGATTCCCAGGAGGGAGGGGCTGCATTCCAGAGGGAAAGGAGGCAGAAAGTTTGGTTGAGAGGAAGAGAGTTAAAACAGGCCCTCCCTAATGATTTCCAGAGTATATTGTGGTCACATAGCTGCTTTCTGGCAAGATCTCTGTCCATAGGTGAGGAACAATAAAGGAATCTACTCAGAAATAACTCCATGTGTCTTTCTTGGCCTGATCAACAAATTTTAGCCATTCTGTGTGATTATGTCACAGAGAAGTAGGGAAATTTCCAGTGAATCAGTTTTGTGTAAATAAAGGAGATAAGCCTTGTGGGAAGGAAGAGGACTGCATGGCATGGGTTAACATTTTCAGTTTTAGAGATAAAGACAGACTCTCTGGTTGGATGTTGCTTGCTTTTCTCAGAATGTTTTCCCACATTATTCCATATTACTAAAGTGTACTTCTCTGGTCCCCTGGGACTTCTATCATCATAAGCATTGCATCTAGTTCATGCGTCGGATCTGTCATATGCCTCTTTTGACAAATTATATTAATTATCATTTCTCAAGTATGGCCACTAGTATTAATGCTACAGGGAGGTAGCTGGAATAACTGTTGCTTCAGGGTCATCCTTGAAACATTCACCAGTTTGGGGACCATTTTCTTTTTTGTTTTCTCTGCAGATAATACCAACTGGGCATGTTTATGAATTACTCTAATAAATTTTGCTTTTTTTAGCCTCATGCATATTGATTTGAAAGTAAATCCTACTTTGTTCAATGGGTAAATTGCTCAGGTTTATGCAGGAGTTCGGGAAAAGGAATATAAATAGTCATCAAATCAGAATGCTTTGACCTTTTTTTTTTCTTTATTTCTGAAATTGATGTAAAGAGTGGATTCATCAAAAATGTTCTAGCTCCCATTGGTATGCTCCCAATAAATGAATGCTATGCTATGGGCAGAAACAATTAGACCTTACTGAAGATGTCACCTAGTTTGGGTAATGAAGGACCCAAGTCCCCACCAAGGACCCTCAGACTTTTCTTTATCTGAAAAATGAAAGGGTTAGGGTTATTTAAGCAAGGACTGTGGAAACCTCACCTTGAAAGGTGAGATAAATGTAAATAATGAGCTATTTAAAGGAAAATCTTAGAGTGATAGAGTGTACATTTGTCTACTAAAGTGGTAATTTTTAATCTATATCTTATTATTTTCAGATGCTGAGGAGAACAGACATTCTGTAAGTATATTTTTCATTTGACTGGTGCATATTGGGAGAAGTGTTTAATATTTCAGTTGTCAAAACAGAAGCCAAGTTGTCTGGATTTGATTCATAAATAAATATCTTTTAGAGCCTATTGCACTTCATTAAGTGTATTCTGAATCTGTCGGCTGTATATCATAAATAAACAGAAAGAGATGTGATAAATTTAATTCTTGAAACAGTTTCAAGGATTATATTGTCCTGGATTAGGAGCATGCAGGTTGACTAATACTCACTTACTGTATATGTATATTGTATTGTGAATTAGGATAGTGTGTGATAACACATTGTCCTAATCCACAACACAATATACAATATACATACAAACTGGGTATTAGTCAACTTGTATGTACATTGCCAACCCATTGCAAACCTTGTTGATCCTGGCTATACTGAGGATGTCTCTGCTGCTCTTGGCTGTCTAATGCCACATTACTACTATTTCTTTGTCTGCAGTGCTGGAGACCACAGGGGAAAAAACCCTCTAAAAACATTTGATAAACCTGTTAGAAGAAGCATGCAATAAATAATAGTAAAAAAATAAGGCTAACTAAATGCACATACAAAAAAAAAAGGTTGAGACTCTAGAAAGAGTGATGAACGGTTGCAGGAACTCGGTATGTCTAGTCTAATGAAGAAAAGGACTAGGGATGACATGATAGCAGTCTTCCAATATTTGAGGGGCTGCCACAGAGAGGAGAGAGTCAACCTATTCTCCAAAGCACCAGAAGGCAGAAGAAGAAGCAAGGATGAAAACTTATCAAGGCGATATCCAATATAGAACTAAGGAGAAATTTCCTGAGAGTGAGTACAATGAATCAGTGGAATGGCTTGCCTCCAGAAGTTGTGGGTGCTCCATCACTGCAGGTTCTTAAGAAAAGATTGGACAGCTATTTGTCCAGAATGGCATAAGATCTCCTGCTTGAGCAGGGGGTTGGACTAGAAGACCTCCTCGGTCCCTTCCAACTCTGTTATTCTGTATTCTGTATTCTATTCCTACAGTATGTTGCATGTTCACAGAGCAGTAGGTGGTTGGACTTCCCAGTGTAAACGGCACTGAATGGGAAAGGAAAGGACATCATGGAATCTACAATCACTATGCGGAAGCTGCCTAGCCTGGCCTCAGAGTGGATAATGATAGGCTGTGTGGGGTCAGTGCTATTAACGCTAATATATTTTCCAATTCAAGTACAGGGAGGAAAGCACAAAGATGTGGCCATGAGAAAGAACCCTGAGGGATCAGGAACTAGCTTCCACTGGAAAACAAGATGATTTAAATTTATCCTCTTGTCCTTGAGCTCTTCGTGTCCCTTTCTGAACTATTCTAGAGGGTCCTTCAACCCTCCAGAACAATTTTTCAAGGAAACAAAGGAATTTGCAAACATTATCCCTCTCCTCCTTCAGCATCCTGTAATCTCTGAACTCAAGCCAACATATATTTAGGTCGAACGTTGTGAACACTTCCTAAGCACAAATTCAGTCATACAATCAACCGCTCTGGAGTCTCCTTTCCTGAAAGCTTTCAAGGATAATCTAAACTCGAGCCTGCCCTTTTATCTAAAGCTTTATACCTCAGGATCAGTGGTGGGTTTCAAAATTTTTTACTACCGGTTCTGTGGGTGTGGTTTGGCGGGCATGGCATGGCTTGGTGGGCGTGGCAGGGGTAGGATACTGTAAAATCTCCATTCCCATTCCACTCCAGGGGAAGGATACTGTAAAATCTCCATTACCTCTCCAATCCAGGGGAAAGTTACTGCAAAATCCCCATTTCCTCCCAATCAGCTGCGACTCGGGAGGCAGAGAATAGATGGGGGCAGGGCCAGTCAGAGGTGGTATTTACCTGTTCTCCGTACTCAAAATTTCTGCTACCAGTTCTCCAGAACTGGTCAGAACCTGCTGAAACCCACCTCTGCTCAGGATCCTTTCTTCAAAATTCAAGATTCAGCTGATCATCTGAACAACTATCACACAGTAACCTTGTTGAGAATGGTTGTATAACTCCTGTGGCCTGTTAAATTCTGTTGAGGTATTTCTAACAAAGGAACAAGGCAGGTACTTGTGTGAGATGAGTGCTGTGCAGATCCCCCAGTTACCGTAACTGGAGGGTTGCAGTTGTAAGGAATTTCACTATATTCTTGTATTAGATGGGAAGATGTTGTTTCCATGCAGTGAATGCATATTATGAATCTTCCAGTTTGGGGTTTATTTATGATGCCTTTTCAGTTTGCTTCACCTTCCAACTTGATGTGAATCTGTTACAACAGTCTGCTGGCATGACTAGAAAAAGGAGGCAGAGTATAGAATTCTGATGAGTCATTGTGAGCTTTGCCACCATAGTGTGTACAGAAACACTGAGAAAAGATATGTTACTTTTCTCTCCCTTTTTTTTAAGATCAGGAAGCAATCTGTGAGTTTAGACCCAGACCTGAGAAGGCAGCATAAGACTTATAATTATTGACTAGCAAGCAAGTACTGATTGGTTGACAGTCATCTGTCAGCCAATCAGTTTTCTAGAGATATTTTGTACTGTCCTGAGAGGGCAAGCCTCATTGGCTAGTGTTTTTCCTTGACTTGCAAATATGAAACATGCCTTTCCTCATGACAAGCAAGAAAGCAAGAAAGTTTAAACATTGTAGGTTTTGTGTACACCTGATGAAGTGGATTATAATTAATAAGAATTTATACCATTATTGGTTTAATTCTTTAAGATGTTAGCAGCAACAAACTAACATCATTATCCATCTGATATTTATGAGTTCTAAGATGGATACATAATACAATTGTTTCACTCAATTCCCAGCAGGGTTTTTGTTTGTTTCAGAAAAATGCAAAATGAAATTAATTGTGTAGTTAAAAGTGGCTACAAACAAATGTTGTGATTTATATGAGTTAAACTCACCTGTTTAGAAGATGCTCTGAAAGGAACTGAAATCAGCATAGCTGATCAATAGCCATCTGTATAATTTAACGGATTCCCTGTTAAACGTCCATTATTTCTGTTATTTGAAATGAAACTATACTAGGAGAGTTTCAAAGTATAATGAAACTTGAAGCAAATGTGTATTATGTAGATATTTGGCGTTATTTTAGGAGATGTCATCCTACTTTCCAGTGGACATAAAATAGAAACTCATAGAACTACTGTTTGTCATTGTCCACTTCAAATCCTGGATGACTGAATTTCACCCTGAGGCGTGCTACTCATAATGTAAGCTATCCCAAGCTAGTTTTGAAAGTTTCACGGGCAAATTTTGAGTTACTCAGAAAGGAACTGGGTGTGGGTTTCCTTCCTGGAATCAGAACTGGCAATCTTTCTGCACTGTTTAATATTACCACCACTTTCTGAAAACATATTAAAAGGAAATATCTTAACAATAAGGGAGCTATTTCATAAAACACTAATTTAGTATTGTTTGGTTTGCCTCAGAAGTACAACTTGATTTCGTAGACTATGCTCCTTCAATCTTTTTACCGCCTTGTATACATACATTTGTTTGTTTTATTGACATTTTAGTACAATATATATAATATATTTTAAGTGTCAAAATGAGAAAGATGAGAAAGTGTCAAAATGAGAAAGATACTTTACAGTGTCCATTTCAAAGAAAATGTTAAAAATGGTAATGTGAGATACTTAGGAAATAAACAAACACTACTATTCTAGAATAGTAATTGGATATATGTCTTAGAAATGCGTATTTCTTGCGTGAAATTGTGTGTTGATTGGGTTTTGCCCTCAATTGCCATTATGGTCTTTATATACTGTTGTTTACTATGGTAGTTCTTATTTGATATTGTGTTTTATGTGGTGTTAAGTTGCCGCAGCAAGATGGGTGGCCATATAAATCAAAGATATATAATAAAAAAGCACTTCTTTACCTTACACTTGAACTTACACTATGAGTAAAACTGGGAATTTTTATAACAGAAAACAAATATCTAAGAGGATGGACATGGTAGTGATTTCTGAAATCTTGCATGACATGGAAAAAATCTAGAGCCAAGTTTTCCTTTCTGTCAAACCCTCGATCAACTTATGAAGCCAACTTGTAGATGATAAGGACGTATTATAAAAAAGGCTAAACTTCATATACCAAGAACCTACATTATGTTATATAGAGCCAAGGTGGCGCAGTTGTTAGAGTACAGTACTGCATTTATTGTGCATAGCACATAGCACATGTTTCATTAGTTCTTCTAACATTATAATCTCATTGCTTGCAGAGAATAGAACCTTCTCCTGACGGGACTTAGGAAAAGATGGCAGAGGAAATCCGTGAAAACAAGATGGAGGATGTCCTACCAGTTCCAGTTATTCTGCAGCATTTAGGTGCTTTCAGAAGTCGCACTTTGCTTGAGCGGTTGGTAACCCCTGTGGGGTGAACCGAGCATCTACAGTATACAGTACTTTTGCTGTTTGCCATTGCTATCCCATAACCTAGTGAGGCACACTTTCCAAATGATTGTTCCATATTTTTTTAATGCCATTCTTAAATGGAAGCATGTATTTACAAGAAGTATTTGCCATCTTAGTTGGTTGTTCTGAATCTTTCAAGCCAGAAAATAAACCTGCCAGATACATTATCTGGTAGTGACTTCCCTGTCCTAGAAAACCATGCAAGCAGTCTGGCAATGAAGTTGCAGGCACAAACACTGCTGGTGTTTCAACATTTCAAAGCAGTGGCTTCCAGATTGAAATGTGGTCTACACAAAAAAATGTCTTTTACATGGGAAAGCAAAACATTGTGTAACATTTCATGTCACTTTTACACCATCGATGAAATGTGTCACTTCTCCTTGGCCAGATAAGTGTTAAGAAATGTTTAATCATGTGCCTGTCTCCTGTCACAAATATCCGTTTGCAATGGACCATAAAAATGCCCTTTAAGGAGCTGCCATTTGAAATGTGCAATTAGAAAGAGCTATTACTTGCTCTAACAAATAGCTCTCCCATAACATCTGACTCCTCAGAGCTGGACATGTCCCATAAGAACCAAATGCCATTCTGACAATAGCTTTTAAATAAGTACATCTGTGCAAAGAGTTTGATCCCCCCCACTCCAAGAGACTAATGAATTGCGGTGCAGCCTTGAATTTTAATTGCTGCTTGTCAAATAATCTCAAATAACTTATTTGAACTCTAAAATCCTCGTGGCTGGTGAGCTGCTTGGTTATGCCTAGAAAACCAAGGCCTGACAATAATCATGATAGTAATGTTAAATGTACACATCACTCTATGGCATGATTTACTTAATCATGGTTTCCTAAGTCACAATGATTTGATTCCCTCAATATGCCAAGCCATCACCCCCAGCCTATGATGAAGTATTCAATAAGCCAAGGTTACTGTATATAATACTGACACAGTGCACAGATATTAGACTAAACAAATATGGGGGCAAAACAGTATCAGGAGCCTGTTTCCTATCTGTTTCCCCAATGCACATTCAACATAATCAGTGTTCATAGGATCTTGATGCAATGACTATGTGTGTTATTCCAAAAGTTACAAAAAATAAATGGAGGAATAGCTAGTTGGCATGACCCCATGCTATCTGTGGTGTCCATTCAGTCTATTCCAAGGTAGCTTTTGCATAAATCAGAGGCTCTAGGACAGAGGTGTCAAACTCACGGCCAGATGCGTCATGTGCTGGCCACGCCCACCCCTGGTTTAACGAAGGGGGGAGAAGTCCCAATATGTCACGTGACAACGATGTGACAACGTGAGTTTGACACCCCTGCTCTAGGACAATTGCAGCATTCTTGATTCTCTGCCATGTTGGCTGGGCCTGTGGGAATGGCTGTTTATCCTGATTGGAGAGCCACAAGTTTTCCAACATTGTCTTACTTTCTTGAGACAATTCTTAGACCATATTTGCCTATAAGGTGCTGTTTTTGCCATTGCTTCTTCTGAGGAGCAAATCTCTGGAGAGCAGACTCTTGATGACAATTTGCCGCTGGAATAAATTATCCACATTCAAGTCTGAGTGAAGTTTTGTCGTTCAAGTTTACCTCAGTGTCAACTGATGGGAAGAATGAATTCCGATGTTAATTTGTAATATATATTCCACCTGGCTTTCATTTAAGTGCATTGTACTGAGTTAAAGGCAAGAAAGATTTCGGCATAATCAACTGTGCCAGTACAAATGCAGGATTAGCCATATTGAAAGAAGCTAGTGAACAAATCCTCAAAGATAATTCTTTAAGAAAGTAGGCTTTGCTTAAAAATCAAGATAAATGCCTCAGCGGTAAAAGCAGTTTAAAATCAAATCTATTATGGAGACAGATAGTAGCTTCTCCTTTATTCAAGCAGATGCTGGCCCAACACTTAAGGATGCTGTAGCTCTAGATCTCCTGAACACAGCAGAAGGTTGGACCTCATGGTCTACAAGAGCTTTTGTTTTTATGATATCTCTGATGAAATCATGCTGCAGAATTTTTGTAAAATTCCTGATCAATTCATATTTCATTGGTGTTTAGGAACAAGCACATACAAACAATCCAACGTAACAAAGAAAAAAATATTACTATTGGTAAAACAGAAATAAATCTAATGTACCATAAAGTCAAGTGTTAAACTTTTTTTTTTGTTAAATGGTCTGTAAACAAACATTGTGATTATTCTCATGGTCTCTGTAGATTCATGACATCACTTCTAACATGAAGAACAGTATCCATGTTTCAAGAAACTTTATTGTGACTCATAGAAAGAGTGAGTCTATTTAGGTCCTCATTAGCAAAATATTAAAATGCTGTATCTCAGCTTTTAAGCACAACATGAAATCATGGTGCAGAATCTTTGCAACATCCCTCTTGATGTGCATACAAAATCCAGACCATGCTTTCCTATTCAGATGTTATTCTATATAATTTGATGTGGTATTTTATTAAAGAAATAATTTGAATGCCATTGGTGAAGAATCATTTTCTTTCCTATTCAATATATGGGTGTGAACTTGGAAGTACTAAAATGGAGACAGGAGTTGGCTTTGTAGAAACTGCAGGTCTTATTATCTGATTATTATTATCCAGTTTATTATTACCTGATTAGGAGACTAGAGACTAAAACATGTGAAGTAGGGTTGCAGGAACCGGATATGTCTAGTTTAATGAAGAGAAGAACTAGGGGTAACATGATAGTAGTGTTTCAATATCTAAGGGGCTGCCACAAAGACTAGTGGGTCAACTTATTCTCCAAAGCACTTGAAGGCAGGACAAGAAGCACCCGATGGAAATTTATGAAGGAGAGATCTGACTTAGAACTAAGGAGAAATTTCCTGACATTGAGAACAATTAATTGGTTAAATGGCTTGCCTTCAGAAGTTAATCCAACTGCTTGCTCCATCACTGGAGGCTTTTACGAAGAGATCGGACAGTCATTTGTCTGAAATGGAATACGACAGTGATGGCTAACCTTTTTGCTGTTGTGTGCCAAAAGCAGAGGGAGTGTGGTGGGGTCATGCGCATGTGTGCCTACACCCATCATTCAATGCCCCCCGCCTGCATGCCATGCTCCCATTGCTTTTGGCACATGATGACAAAAAGGTTACTGGTGGGCCTGGTAGGCCCGTTTTTCGCCCTCCCCAGGCTCCAGAGGCTTTCTTGTAGTGTGGGGAGGGCAAAACAGCCTTCCCCATCGCCCGGAAGCCCTCCGAAGGCCGGAAACAACCCATTTCCTGACTTCCAGTGGGCCCGTAAGCCCCGTTTTTCACTCTGCCCAGGCCCCAGAGGCTTTCTTGGAGCCTGGGGAGGGCAAAAATGGCCTTCCCCGCCCACCCTGGGGAGGCCAGAAATGGCCCATTTCCCAATTTTGGAAGGCCCGAAAATCAGCTGGCCAGCACATGCATGTGCAGCTGAGCTTAGGCAACGCTCACGTGCCCACAGATATGGCTCCGTGTGCCTCCTGTGGCATGAGTGCCATAGGCTCGCCATCATGGGAATACGATCTCCTGCTTGAACAGGCAGTTGGATTAGAAGGCCTCCAAGGTCCATTCCATTCTATTCTGTAATCCAATCTAGGAAGCCAAAATCATGAATACTAATACTACTTTTTTTGTAATTTACAATAACAGAATCTTGCAGGTCTGGAATCACTTCCCCCTCCCCTGCTTTTACTTTTCAGAGTACTAGGGAGGGTGATGTCATGGTATGTGGGGATGACCTTAGGAAACAAGGCACAGAGATATAGCCAAGGGAATGATCAGATAAAAGGCAGTTTAATCCACAGAAGGAATGAGTTGGCCAAGTGGCTCAGAAGGGATCCACCCTAGTTTCCTGAGTTATAAAGAAGACTTGGGTTGGGGCTGTGGGTTAGAAATGTACTTTCAGACTTCCACGGTTCTATTAATGTAGCCTTACAATAAAGCAGAATTAGCTCATCTGGCCATGTTTCCTGTTTGGTCTACCTCACAAGGCTGATGGGTCCCTTCTGAGATATTTTCTCCACCCTGTCCCACTTTTGGACTCAGATTTCTCTTATCAGACTGTTATCTTGGCTGTGGCTCTTTCTCCTGTCTCCCAAGGTTATTCCCACAGTCCATTATTATTATCCAGAGTTGAGGCAGGGGCAAGGGGAAGAACCCTGAAAAAGAATCAGATAAAATTTATCTGCATATATTATGCCTTACACGCTGCTTGCTCACCATTTCTCACTTTGCTGGTCTTCTGGGATGAAAAAAATAATCTGTCATTGTGATCTGCTAAAGTATCTTGGTTGCCATTTGGAAATTAAGCCATATAAATGTTTTTTATATATACAAGTCATTCTTGTTAGATTTATATCCTTCCTTTATTTTGTACATCCCCAGGCAGCATACATAATGCTGCCACCACTTATTTTCCCCACAACCACCACCCTGTGAAAAGGGTTGGGCTGACAGAGTGTTACTGGCCAAAGTCACCCAGCCAGCTTTTATGCCCAAAAAGGCCTGGAAACGAGTCTTCTGCTTTCTAGTCCAACATCTTGGACTAGAGTCTTGGTGGTCCAGCAGACTAAAGTGCTGTTAAGTAGCACTTAGCTGTCAGCTGCCTGCAATTAGTGCGAGTTCAAATCTCACCAGGCTCAAGGTTGACTCAGCCTTCCATCCTTCCGAGGTAGG
>JANHZT010002118.1:196754-210857 GCA_032468215.1 Stegonotus admiraltiensis | reverse complement strand
GAGTTGTCATGCTGCATTAATATCCCTCCTGAATTGCTTGCTGTGAAGGGCGCGAGAAAAACCAAGGAAATCAAAAGAGGAATGCTTTTTAAAGTGTGCCTTTGAAAGTTACAAATGTGCAACACATTGATGATTGTGGATTATGTCACAAATCTCCATTTACATTTGAATGCAGACACATTAAGAATAATAATAAAAACACAAATACCCTTGGTACCTTAGTTCATAAGCTATTAGGATGACATTCATAATGCAAAAAAAGTGTGAATAAAAAGTACTATAATTTGGGAAGGCTTCCTATAGTCTTAAAATCCTGCTGTTCAGCTCTTCCACTGGCTCTTAGATGAACAGAGATTTTCATTCAGCTTTCAAGTTTTCAGCTACCAGTTCATATAATGAAAGCTCTGATATCTGCATTCCTTTTCTGGGGAACATGAATTGATCACATTCACTGTGCCATTTTTTTTCATTTGGTTTTGCAGCTTCAGCTGACTGACTTATTCATATCAAAGTGCTGTTCTTTTCTTCTTATTACCTTTTAGTTTATGATCAAAATCAATGAGGACTGAAGCTTTCAACAACCATCTATAAAATGCAATTACTGTATACAACACACAGTAAAACTCCTGTGGTGTATATGTTGGGACATAATTTATGCCACTTATCTCCAGAGTGGTATTGATCTTCTTGGCTGAACGTCTTACAAAAGGACCCTTGAGTGTAAGTTCAAGGAAATATGTGGTTATTTGGATTGATCTATAATTTCATTAATAATGAGCTATCACCTGAACTCTACTCTTCTCCTTGTGTGTGTGTGTGTGCGTGCAGTGAGTGACCCTACCTTGTATCTTTGATTTTGTTTTTCAACATGGACCTCAAATAGAGTGATGCCTGTCCTAACTGCTTTGTCATATTGTGCTCTAGTTGGGTGGAGGTCAATGCACTACTAATGGAGGATAGACTGGAGGATGTAAGCAAATTGCAACAGCAATCTTCGATGTAATAGTGTGTGGAAGCATGGATCTTTAAGGTGCTCTTAGTAGAAAAAAAACAGATTGGTGATATAATAATGGGTGATATACTCCACAAGCAATAAGATGATATTGATTTTTTTAAAAAAATCAGTCCGTTAACACATTCCTACTCATGCAGTGGTTTGACACTGGTTGACTGATCATTTAGAATGTTTTGCTCAGAAAATAAAGCTGCACAGTGCTGATTTTCTCTGAGGAAAGGAGATATTGTTGATCACCAAAGAAGATGGTTCAAGGATATGAAGATGTCCTGAAATCCAAGAAAGAAAAATAATAGACAGGTGGGAGGAATTGAAAGGAGGGGCATGCAAAAACATTTACTGGATAATGAGGATCAAGAAAAAGGGTGAAAGCACTGGAAATTAAAATGTGGTTTAAATTGTCAATCTGATTTAATGAGATGAATCAATTCAATAACATGTGTGTTCATACATGTGCGTGACTCCATCAAATCAGGAAATTGATTTGGAAGAACTAGATTCAATTTGACACATCAAATGGATTCACCAAATCACTCTCAAGATTCAGTTTGAAGAGGTGAGCCTGTCAAATTATCTTCAAATGGAAACTTGGCAAAACCATACTAGGGACCTTAGGAGAATCATGCTATATCAAAGCTCTGTAGATTCTAGATAGATTTTCATATTAGCCATAGCTACTTATCATTTGCATTAATCATTAGACTTTGCTTGTGTTTTGTTCATGAATGAAGTTCAGTATAAAGACAAAGTATTTAGTGGCCATTTCAGAACTGTGTCAGCCTTCCCAACTAATTCAGAAAATTCAGATTGGGGAAATCTGATGCATGGTGAGGCTGGCAATATAAGACATTCCAGATGCTGAATTATAGCTATACTATTAGCTATTGTTTCCAGCAAATTATATTATGCCCGGCTCTGGTTTAGATCACAATTATTCCATAGAATTATAAAGCTGAAAGGGGTCATTTAGACCATGGAATCCAAGCCTCAGATCAATTCTGGAATCAAAATTAAAATGTTTATTTTGTTTATTTATTTATTAACTTCAAATGCCACCATCTTGAGATTCAAAGAAATTCTAGGTAGCTTCTGTTTCTAACAGAAGGCAATTTAGCTTCTTCTTGAATACAACCAGCAGTATAAAGTTCACCTTTTCTCTGCATAATTGATTCCGCCATTAAACTAGTCTTCATATTAGATTTATTTTCTCTACCATTCAGTGAGAATCTGCCATCCAGCAACCTGATTTCATTCTATTTTATCATGCATTCTGGAATGAGAGAGGCTAGATCTTGATTTTTTTTTTATTATAAATAGGAACTCATATTTTCTCTCCAAAACTGTTCTAGGTGGGTGTGTTAATGCCTTCTACCAATCCCTCAATAGAACATATCACTGTAAATGGAATAATAAGCTGAAGAAAATGTTTGGTTCTAGTATGCCCTGATATGAAAATGCAAATATTTTAGAAGAAATATTTCCAAAGTGTGATAGCAAATATTCAGCAGGTTAATAGTTGTGGTTAGGAAATTGCCCTTTGTGATATAAAATAATGTTCTGTAATAAATAACACTCCATTAGTTGAGCCTCACAAATCCCATATTTCAGGAGAAATGTGCTGCTATCAAAGGTAAAGTCATGTCTCCTTAGCACAGATATTGCAGTGTTAGGCTCTAAAACAGGTAATGAGGATGTCTTAGGAGATACCTTTTAAAATTCCAGTCGCGGACAAATTGCTGAGCAGTGAAACATTTTATTTGCAAAGAACAAACCTCTATTACTTGATCTCTCAGTACTGAGTCTTAGGTAAATTCTTCAAATAAAAGACTGCAGGGCAAAGTCACTAAGCTGACACTTTCCATTTCAGAGACCACGCTCCCTGAGATTTTGGACAACTAGTGGTAATTTGCTGTATTCTCTTGGAAATCTGTGTACTGTATTAAAAAAGAGTGAGGTTCTCTGGAAGCCAGTTCACCTGGGCAAAATTTTACTTAGTTTCATTCTTGCATGCTTATGACTTATATTTTAATATTGTGAATTTAAGATTTCTTTGGTGATTAAATAACTACAATTAACAAACATTTTGATCTGGTCAAGACTGAAATAAAAAAACAAGGATTGGAGATGAAAGAATTAGTCTAGTTTCTTTGAACATGGCAGGCACTCATATTAAGATTTAGGCATTCACCATTGATTCTCTAATGATTTTTTTTGTCCAAAAGGTTTTCAGAAAATAGGAAGAAATAAGTATAAATTAAGATAGATTGTGATTTCAATGTAATCAGAGGTTGCACCAGTGGTAGGTTGCCCTGGGTTGGGGTGGGAGGCTCCACCCTCTGACCCATACGTCATCAGAAGTGATCTGTGCATGCATGCCTCCCGCCAGTTTTACTACCAGTTCTTTACTACCGGTTCTTGCGAACCAGTCTGAACCGGGGGCAGCCCACCACTGGGTTCCACTTATAGGTCTGGATTAGAAAGGGTAGTGAAATACAATTCAATACATCCACTGGGAAGGAAATAAAGCTGGGGTGTGTATGGAGTTCAGTTTGTTTTTCTTTGGACAGTAAGCCCTTCACATCACTTGGATGTTACTTTCAAGCAAAGTTTGGTCAGAATATTGTAAAGTGAGTTAGCGTTCTGTTAAGGATTGCCAAGCCTTTTATATAAATCTCATTAGTTCTTTGCCTTCTGCCTCTGAGATCCTTACCGATATGGTAGATGTATTGCTTATGTGGTTATTTCAACAATGCATATGGGTCATTACACAGAGGACTTCAAAAATATACCCAGGAAGGTTAATTAAAGAGCTGCCAACTACATTTTTTCAACATGCTGAACTTGAATAGTATTGTATGTAAACTCATATGACGTTTGACCCCAAGTTAGTTCATGGTTCAATATATAGTAGGAATTCAGAAAATAGATTAAGTTAGTAACTGGGTTTTGTGCTACATGAATGAAAGCATTGATCATGTTTCTTTGCATGATATCCCAAACTCTCAATTAAGTTTGAGATAGTATTGAGATATTAAGAATACTAAAACTGGGCTGCAAAAATGAAAAGGACCATTAACTAATTTTGCACCTCTTATCTTCTTTTTTTTTGTGTCATCTGGTGGTCATCTGGTTTTTTTGCATCCCACATATTATGTGACCATTCTGAGTTACACTGTCAGTCAAACCAGTAATAGTGTTATTCCACTATTTTACACCCCTTATATAATTTAAATGGTGTGAACAGGGAACACAAACACACCAACTCTAAGAAGGATTAAGAACAAGACTTTCTTAACAGTGGAACTTAGATTATGAGACTCCTTTCAATAGAAGACAATATATGTAGCTTAAGGTTGAAATATGGAAACCTTCGTGCTTGCTGAGCTTGTTTGTTTGCTTGTAGACATTTTATTACCCAACTAGGTAACATCATCAATATGAGTAAATATGACATTAGGTAGTTCCTTGTTTAGTGCATTGTTTGGTGCTTGATTGTTTGTCTGATGTTATTCCCTGCTTCTTTGGGACTTCAGGGCTAGAAAGGATATGTTACATTCTTTTTCTTTCTTTCTTAACTTTTTATTGTTTCTTCTGAATAGCATATATATCTCCAGCTTTCTATGGATGTTTGATATCCTAGTGTTTTTAGATTTAGGTTTCTCTAAGACATTTACAGTTTTGCAGCTGAAACTATGTTTGCCTATGTGATTAAGGAATTTTCATTGTGTTGATTGACTGCTAGTTGGTGCAGTTGTACTCTGCTAGTCTTCTGCCTGTCTGTACAATAGTGGTTGTTGTATATAAACTACTGTGTGTGGTTACATACATATGTGTGTACATACATATGTGTGTGTACAGACATACACATACATACACAAAGGAGCAAACCCTTACTCACTCGCACTGATGATATTACCTAGCTAGGTAATGAAATGTCAGCAAGCAAACAACCAAGTTCAGAGCACCAAGAACTTCATTCCCTATCAAGTTAATTTTGCCCAAGTCCTCTTAGGTACTAGTGAGTATAGATTTTTCTATTTTAGAAAGAAATTTTGTTCTTCATTTTTTTGTTCACTATAACCTCTAATAACTCAACATCTTTATTGTTTGCTGTGCTCTGATTGCTTTTTTAAGATTATTTATGTTTCTGTGGAATTGGGTTATAGATTTAGAGTGGAACGTTTTGGAATATCAACAGAGAGCTAGACAAAGGGACGATCCAAAGGGATAAATCTCTGCCCTTTATGGTAGTCTACCACAGTGATGGGTTTCAAAATTTTTTACTACCGGTTCTGTGGGCATGGCTTGGTGGGCATGTCTTGGTGGGCGTGGCAAGGGAAGGATGCTGTAAAATCTCCATTCCCTCCCCAATCCAGGGGAAGGTTACTGCAAAATCCCCATTTCCTCCCAATCAGCTGGGACTCGGGAGGCAGAGAATAGATGGGACAGGGCCAGTCAGCATTTTTACTACTGGTTCTCCGAACTACCAGTTCTCTGAACTAGTCAAAATTTTCACTACCAGTTCTCCAGAACTGGTCAGAACCTGCTGAACCCACCTTTGGTCTACCATTAGTTCAATGTTAAATCTTCAATGGAAAAGGGGTTCAAAGAATAGTGCAGTGGAAGAGCTGCAAAAACTACATGAAGAAGAACCACTGAAGAAGAAATTTTAATTCTATCCTTTTTCTTTTGCTAGTCCAACAGATCTAGTTTTGTATGTACTTTTTTTTTTAACTTTGTGGAGTGAGTTGGGAGGAGGTGTAACAAAATAAAAATGTGAAGAAAAAAAAAGCTGTTGATTTTAGAAATTCTGGACTACTTGGAAGTAGCATTTAGGACCAGATGTACATTTTCAGTAGTAGGTATGAATTAGGGATAGATTTGCATACGCAATAAAATTATCCCCGATAACTACATTTATTGTCTTAACTTGAAATTCATCTAAAATTACATGAGAAAAGAAAGGAGAGTTGATTGCCTTTGAAGATGCTGAATATGCTGAAGGTGAAAATAATTTGAAATCCAAGCATCCATACACTCTTGGGGGAGGACTTGTTCTAAAGTCTCTGAGGCAATTTTGACATTTGCTCCTTTCTTACACAAACATTTATCAGTATTTTTCAGCCAGCCAGCCATGGATAAGACCACCATAAATGGGCTGTAAAAAAAAATTGAGAAAATTGCTACCATCAAAAATTGATGGTAGCAATGAGGCATAGAAAAATCTAACTTTCTTCTGTCTCCTAGCGGTATTTTGGATTTTTGCAACCTAGATATGGTAGCTTAAATTGAGATTTTTTTTGGGAAAGAGAGGATTGTTTCTTTGCTGTGTATCCATACAATGTCATTGTTAGGGTAGGGTTGGGGTCAGACCCCCTTGCTCAGGGCTATGTTGGTTGATAGTTGGCAACAGCAGATATCTTTTAAATGGCTTCATTATGTATGGAGCATAACAGTGAAGCCATCCATTGGGGATCATTTAATCAAGGTTCTATAGATATTATAGGGAAATTAATGTATGAGCCATGATGGTGCAGTGGTTAGAATGAAGTATTGCAGGCTAACTTTGCCTGCTGTCAGCAGTTCAATCCTGACTGGTTCAAGGTTGACTCAGCCTTCCATCCTTCTAAGGTTGGTAAAATCAGGACCCAGATTGTTGGGAGCAATATGCTGATTCTGTAAACTGCTTAGGGAGAGCTATAAAGCACTATGAAGTAGTACATAAGTCTAAAGACTATTGCTATTAATGTAAGAAATTATTTATTTGTTAAATTATTTTGTTGTGGATAAAAGGTAGTATACATATTGCTCTCTTCTCTCATTTTTGTCCACAATGACAACCCTACCAGGTAGGTTGGACTGAGGAGAAGTGACTGGCCCAAAATCACCCAACTGGCTTCTGCAGTTGACTCTGGACCTGGGAATCCTTAATACCAGCCCGTCTTAAGCATCTGCATATGCTATTTTATATGGATTACATTGTAAATAATAATTATAATTTAAATAGCAGTGCAAATGTCTCACTGCAACAGAAATTTGTGACCTGGTGATATAAACTCCTTCTCAGTCTAATGTTCAGACACTACAGTAGCTAAGAATAGGCAACATCAAAATCCCTCTTCTCCTTTTAAATGAATTCTTACTTTTAAACTTTTAACCTTCAAGAACTGGATTAGGCAGCTCATCAGACAGGGAATTATTCTTTGTAAAGCAAGTCCCATGGCATCTTTGTTAGTGAATCAGATCAAAAATTGCCCTTGCTAACTGTTCCTTATTTTAAGCTCATTTCATTCTAAGAAAAGGTATTTCTTTTCTAGGCTGCATAATCTTAAAAGCATTTCATGGAACTAAATTTGTCAGATAAGCAAGACTCAGCTCCAACTGACTCTCTAAGCTAGATACGTAATGCTAGCAGGCAGGACTTAACTAAAGCCACATAAATCCAGATATTCCCTATCCCAGACCTATACAAAAAGGCACAGCACTATATTTTTGACAAATATGAGGCTGAAGGATGCTAATTGAAATAACAGATAAGATAACTGAATCTTCAGTTTTGAATTTGAACTGTCCAGAGCTAACTCAGCATTCAGCCACTCTTTTCAAACCTGAGAAGATTCCAAATGGGAAGACTCAGCTCAGAAGATTCTCTGCAATGACCATTTACTAGCTAGTAAATTCTAAGAATTAAATCGACAAATCTACCCCCTGCCCTCCCCCCCAAAAGACCAGAGATGCTATTTAAGAAAACATGGCTATAAGAAAAGGCTTTTAGATATCCTACCACTCTCAGTTTCAGAAGCCACATGCTTCTTCACAGGAGTACTTGTATTTAGAACAGCTCAGTGATTGTATACTCTGCACCCCTGCATAAACAATTAAGGGAAACATTCATTCACAGCAAGCCTACAGTGCCTTTGCTTAAAAGCAAACTTATTCAGGTTTATTATTCTGTAGGTCTGCATGAAGCTAGGAAACCCATTTGTTAATGGACTTAAGGCCTACTAGGGTTTCTCAAATACTTCCGAAGGGCTTGACCTGCAGGATGTTTTGTAAGTCAGGCATTATTACAAAAGCTGAGCAGAGGCTGGACAAGAGGTCAGATACTAATGTTATAGCTCAGGAAATCAAACACTGTGTGGTTGTCCTGTCATATTCACTGCTTGACAGCTGCCAAATTGGATCCCATTGTTACAAAATTAACTTATTTTCAGAAAACTGGACAGAGACATGGCCATGTAGGGGTAGGGGGGAACTATTGTGACAGCCTCCATTTACAGGAGCCTGAAAAATGCCACCTGTATGTTTAGGAATAGCAGCTGGGTCCTCATCTTAATCTTATCCCATTAGCAGTATTAGCTCCACGTTGTCGTAAGGCTTGAAGAATAATTTCTGATGAACTTCTTTTCCTTCCTGAGTTAGAACAACAGGAGGAAGAGGAGGAAGGTTCCTCCTCTTAGGAATCAGAGGATGCCACTGCAACTTTAGTTACATACTACCGAAGTACCTAGGTTAATGGCATTTTAGCTACATGATAGCTCTCAAGGATTTATGTCTCCATTTTAAATAGAATGATGTCAATGCTGCTCATTTGGTTTAAGCTAGTTCTTCCACTCTTCTCTAGAGTATTAGAGGCAAAATGAAGCAACCATTAAGTCAAAATGATAAAATGCTTTAAAATTAATCTCAACAGCTTCCCTGTGTCACAAGATATAGGATGCAGGCAC
Organism: Stegonotus admiraltiensis; assembly: GCA_032468215.1. Classification (NCBI taxonomy): domain Eukaryota; kingdom Metazoa; phylum Chordata; class Lepidosauria; order Squamata; family Colubridae; genus Stegonotus; species Stegonotus admiraltiensis. The sequence goes on along the minus strand of JANHZT010002118.1, from coordinate 202,115 downwards.
TGCAGATACATTTTATACTATCTATTTCCCTTTTGTCTAGTTAATATGTTATCTACCTTGTCAACTTTGTTCTCAAGCTGCTTTTTCAGAATGTCCAGGTAGCAAAGCCCATAAACCTACTCTAACCATCCATCGCTGGCATCGTCTATGGAAGATCTGTTGAGCTCTTCAATGACCTCCCAGCTAATTATCTATTTATTTATTTTAAATGTTTCCACAATGATTTTGTAAGATCAACTTTTCACATGATGAGTTTTATCAGACATAACTTAAATTACAATAAAAATAAAAATGGCATAAACTTCGTGGGGTATTGATAAGGACATGAATTGAATCGCAGGCTGAATGGTAGGAGAAACTTCCTAACAATATGAATGCTAAAAATGGCCAAGGTAATTGGTTTGTCAGTGGGACTAATTATCCAGGAAGGTGATGGGTTCCTCTTTATTGGCTATCTTGAAGGAAAGTCTGGAGACATGTATATCAGAGGTGTCTTAATTTGGATTAGGTTGGATTTGATGATCTGTGTGACTCTTACTAGCTCTGTGATTCTATTTGATTATAAATAAGAATGATATATCAGCAAAGAATAGCAATAACTAGAAACCTTTCACCATAGCAGAACTGAAAGGAAAAGAATAATAATTCAGCACTAAATCAATTTATAGCAGCAAAATATCTTTATAATGAAAAATTAGTTAAAAACCAATTGGTCCTACATACCAATTTGAAGGTTTGCAATTATGGGACCATTAAAAAAAATCCATAGTTAAATAGCATTTTACAATGGGAAACACTTAGATACATTCCAGAAGTCAGTTATGTTGTAATTATATGAACATCTAGGATTAAATTTAAGACCATCTTTACTGTTTGCTAGAGAAATCCTTCAGCTTTAGACTTATTTCTATGCTTGCCTCCCTGTCCCTTAGTTCCTGTCTACTGTAATTATATCTAATTGATCCTGTATGTGATTTTGAATCACTGATCATTCTAGCCAGGATCCAGCAACTGTTGGAGGGCCATAGGTTCTTTATATGAATGTAGGAATTTAATACACATTTTTCCCATCTCTTTTCTGCCCAGGAGTCATTCAACTGAATTGATTAAGCCAAAATATAAGACAGAAACAAAGAAAATCCTTTAGGAAACTTCCAATTCACTTCTGCAGTGTATTGCTTCAAGTCTCAGCAACGGCTATTGAAGCTACTGGACTTGATAGCTTCAAAGGAGAACTAAGCAAATTCATGGAGTGTAGAGCTATGAACAGTTATGAGCTATGAAAACTAACTGGAGCTCACCTATTGAGTGGCAATATGTCTGAAGTATGTGTTTGGCCTCTGTGTAAAACAGGATCACAGAATTAAATGATATAATGACATTTTTGGACCTGGGAACAGGCAGGGAGCCTTGCAAAACATTGCAGAACAAGAAAAGATAGACATTCTATTTGTATCTCATAAATGAATAGCCAACTCCCCCTTAAATCATGAGCACTAGAAGAAAAATCAAGGGTATCAGGAAGACTTGCTGATAAAACAGGCTTATAGTTCAAAAATTTCTAATTTCCAATATTCTGTAACTTAGTTTCATTTTTTTTAGAATAAACCCAACTACCGAGACTTTGTTAGAATCTGAGTTTTCTGTTCATCTCTGCTGCTATCATGTAGATGATCAGCTCAGATATAACTACTCTAATTTAAACTTACTTACCGGTAATAAATTGAATGCCAGCTAAGGTATACAGTACCTGTTCAGTTAGGGCAGAATAAAAGAGGGGGCAAAGCAGGAAGTGAAATTTTAACCCCCCCTGTTTTCTGAGATATCCTAACATGTTCATCCTATTGCACTAGCTTCCCATTGCTTTGGCCTGTGCACCTGGTAGGGGAAAATTCAACACGCACATAATCTAGGAAGATTTTGAAATGACAAGATGCTGAAAGGATTTTTAATGGGGGAGAACTATCAGAGGAAAGGATTAAACTCTTCTGACTTCAAGCTTCTGGCTTGAAAAACTGTCAGTATATTGGAGGATTTTATGTATGAGGCTCTCAGAACTTGATGGTATTACTGAGGATACGCTGACAGGTGGTGAAGGAGACTCAAGCCAAACAAAGACATCTGCTGTTGATGTCAATAAAGTACAGTAGTCAGTCTATTACCATTAAAGACAGGACAGAAATGGCTGTTCTACCAGAGAAGAGAGGCTGTCAGAAAATTGTGAAGGCAGATCAGGAGGAGTCTATAGCAAATAGCTTATAGAACAGAAGCCAAATTTAATGCTTTTCCAGCTACAGTCAATTTTTGGTGCTGTCCAAAAATGTTGCACTACAAAGCTCCTGGAGGAATGATGCCAGACAGAGTGACAATCTGCACATTGAAGGTTGGATCCCTTATAAGCCACTGGAAAAAAAAGAGCATAGATTTACCCTGTACTGGAAATGAACATAATTATTTTAAGTAGCAGAATAGCACAAATCTAAGTGAAAACCATAATGAATTTGCATAATCAGTTTCTGGGAACTACTCTATGTTACCCTCTTGTTTAAAATAGTCAGCAGCATCCCAAATTTTTCATAATCATCAAAAACGTTTAGTACCACATTTTGGAAAACATTTTAGCAAAAGCTTAGTTTGTCTAATGGAAAGGAACACTGGCCCATTGTTGTGGAACGAATGGAAAGATCTGAAGCTAGCAAGAGGGTTTGGTCTTTAATAATCTAGGAAAGGGCTGGTTTACTATATTTAACTTTTTGGTGTGGTTATAATAGTCTGTTGGTGATTTTGAGATCATCTGTCATAAAATCACCTACACAAATCAAGTGCTGTACTATTACAGTAACACCCCAACCTCCCACAAGAGAAGCTTTAAGAACACTATTTAGATGAGTACAAACTTTCTTTTTACAACCATGTAACCCTTAATTTGGGATAGAATCAGAATGACTGAATAGAGCTCAATGTTTACTGGCCGGATGCCCTTCCTGACGCCTATGTGGAATTCAGCAAAGATATTTTCTTTTTGTGCCCTGGGAGAGAAACATCTGTTGTTGCCTAGGGTTGAACTTTCAACCTTCCTAGTGGTAGATGAGCACCTTCACCACTAGGCCACCACACTGCTCTATGTAGACAAGTGCAAACATGCTTCATTAACCCTAAACACCAGAAAAAGAAAACAGATCATCTATACCACATCTATCCAACAAATTGGATATCCATGCAACTTCATCTGATTGCTCAACTTAATATAGAACAACCAACAGAAGCTGCAAAAAGGATAATACTGCCCTGCTTCGAAAACACCTCAGAAACCAGACAAGTTAACAGTAAACAACAGCCCAATCAAGGAACTATCAAGATTGACTACTCCCAACTCTGACAAGACAAGCCATAATGTATAAAATAAGAGAAAACCCTACTCCTTACAGTTATCTGATGAAGTTACTTAGTTTGATAATGAAATGTCTGCAAGAATTATTGTACCATTATTGGTAAAAATAGTTGTAGAAATAGTAAATGACCCTGGTAACCACTGACCTAGATGAGGTGGTGTTCCTAACTCTGTGAAGCAGCCAAGAACAGCTGGGTTAATCTGCAATGAAGTAAAGCATACCATAAAGTAAAGACAAATTAGATTGGTGTGTTCAAGGAAGCATTAAAAGGAAAACATACTTAAAACCCTAGCAGGAAAATTATCCAGAGGTCACATTTGTGATGAGAATAAGTAAGTGATCAGAGGCCTACTGAATCAAATACATTGTTGATAAACAAACTACAGCTACATACAACAAAATCAGTAGGAAATAGCTGGAAATATCTTAGGGGAGGGAACATTACTTGTTGCGGCTCTTTAAAAGAATAAAAGGAATTCTCTGAATTCCAACCATAAATAGCAATCTGTTCCTACGGAATCCAGTAGGTGGGAATCTCCCACTTCAAACAAGATATAAAAGCAATCCCATTCTCAAACTCATTGAAAACCATCTCTATAGTCTTCTCTAGTGAATGACATAGTTTAATTATGCATTCTATAAATAAATTCTTGGGTTTTTTTCCTGTCCTGAATGATAAGATGGCTCTGTATTGTAGTAGCACCTCTTACTTCTAGCTCAGGGGTCTCCAAACTTGGCAACATTAAGACTTGTGGACTTCAACTCCCAGAATTCCTCAGCCAACATGGAGGAATTCTACAAGTCTTAAAGTTGCCAAGTTTGGACACCTCCTGCTCTAGCTAAAGATGAAGGAATTAAGGTGTGGATCTATGTTGTGGGAAAAGGGTGTGCTCATCACTCTCTAAAGATGTTCAGAATAAACTTTTAAGGTCTGGAAAACAACCAGAACAGTTGGATTCATCTGAACATTGATTTGGGATAATAATTCATTGCTTTAGAAAGATGGTATTATGTATTCTGCCTAAGCTTTACCTCAAATACCTGCAAATATTCTTGTATGTAAAAATTCTGATGATTCCTTTGTGAAGCCCTTTTCCAAACAAAGTCAAATGTAAGTAACTGCTATGCCTGGAATCATTACTGCTTTGGGTAGAGAGAAATTAAATTCTGTAACAAGATTTAATTAGGCTTCTCTGTGTGTCAAATATTTAAAATCTCTGTTCCTATTATTCTTCTGTAGTTCCTTAGAATAAAGATGAACTGAAATGTGACCTTGTGCAGTACATTTCAATTTTTTTTTAAAAATTGTGAGGACATGAAACCTTCCAAATCTCAATATTACTACATATCACTCCTGCCAGATCTCTAGATTTATGACAAGCCCACTTTTTTGTTAAGTGAGAAAGTATATTGTTAACTAGCTGACATCTAAATTACTGGGTATTTGAGAACATCTCATAGAGATGAATAGATGCAGCATCCAAGAGTCATTTCTGAATCAATCACAGTTCTCATTTTCCGAGTTCTCTCTGCAGCCATAACAGCTAGAGATATGGTGAAAAAAATAAACCAAAGTGGATACTCTGTAGAACAAGATAGCTCCTTTAGAAAAGTGCCCGCATGCTGTACATTATGGAAATGTCTTACTTGAAAGGAACAAATATTTTGCTTTTCAAAAGGAGAGGCAGAGATCAATAGGACAAAACAACAAAAACAGTTGCTTTATATAAGAAATGGCTATCCTTTTAAGGTAGGGCAAAAAGAAGATTCATTTTCTGATAGCCTATGAAAAATGCTGCCATCTGCCACTGTCCTGAAAACAAAAAACAACCCCCTCCAAAAATGAAACGATCTGAGAGCTATATAAACTGATTATACACATCATTCTGTAATGGGTGTATATGTAATGCAAGAAGGAGCATGACAGACTTCACATGCATCCACGCACCCAGCCACGCACACACAGGGG
>JANHZT010002118.1:65286-77778 GCA_032468215.1 Stegonotus admiraltiensis | reverse complement strand
CCACCTGCAGAACCACTCCTTTATTGGGGATGTCTTGCTAACTGCCTATGCTTTCCACCTGTTGTCTATTCCATTTGTACAACAGCATGTGAAATTGATTGTCAATCAGTGCTGCTACCTAAATGGACTGTTTGATTTCACAGAAGTTTGATTGACTTGGAGTTACATTGTGTTGTTTAAGTGTTCCCTTTATTTTTTTTGAGCAGCGTATATTAAAACAGGGGAAGAAAATATTTGGAAATTATTTGGTTGATGTTGTTAGAGCATTATTTTCAGTCAATAGAAAGAGGTTTCAGCTGATGGAAACAACCTGATTTCTCCTATCACTCTATAGATGGCAAACAATATATTTAGTATTATTTATTAAAATTGCATTTAAAACCCAGGTTCATTCATATCATATTGAAATCAGCATGAAATATTATAAGTGTCACTGATTTCAACTAAGCCTAACTAATTTAGCCTAAATTCAATTTAATTTAGTTTGTAATATTTTTTATCTTAACTTTTGCCCTGAATATTGCTTAATTTATTCCTTTCATTTCTTTTTAAGTGCTAGTAATTACTGAGTTATCTAAATTATCAGACAAGGATTCTACACTTAGTGAATATAAAATACAATAAGATATTTATATAAGATTGATAGACCAATCTGAGTATTGTTCAACTGTTTGGAATCCCCACGATATATCTGATGTCAGTACAATTGAGCGGGTTCAGAAGTATTTCACGAGAAAAGTTTTGCACTCTTCTGTACACAGTAGAATTTTCTATGCTACTAGGCTCAAAATTCTTGGTTTGGATAACTTAGAACTGCGTCTCTTGCAGTCAGATCTAGGTATTTTATTCAAAATTATATGTAGTAATGTTTTACCTGTAAATGCCTTTTTTTGTTTTAATCGCAATAATATGCATGCTAACAACCACTTTAAACTTAATGTAAATCATTCTAAACTTTACTGTAAAAATATGATTTCTGTAATACAGTTGTCAAAGTCTGGAATACTCTACTTGATTCAGTTGTTTCAGCTATAAATTTTCACAGTTTCAATCACAAATTGACTTCTATGGACCTTACACCATACTTAAGTGGTCTGTGGAGGGGGTGTATATAAGTGCACTAACGTGCCTATGTCCCTGTCATTGTATTTTTATTCTTTTATTCTTGCTCTCATTTTTGTTTGACAAATTCTAATAAATAAATAAATAAATAAATAAGAATATAAAACATATATTTATGCATGAAAGTAACAAAATAATGCAAAATGAATTAGCCTCAAATATGGTTTAACCTGTAAATGCTGCCTGTAAGGAATATTTTCCTTTGTTTACACATAAATACCTATTGGTAAGTTTAGAAACTTGTGCACTATGTAATCTAGACAATCTTTGCTTTATAGCTTTCTTATGTTTTAAAATATTTCTTTTATTTGCCAGTGAATTTGGTTTTTCCACGCTCTATTTAAAAGTATGTGTCCATGCTCTATTTAGAAGTATGTGCTACATACCCATACTTCCATTAATAATTACCTTGTTGGCTAATTCTCAAAGAGAGTGGAAAATTACCTAAAAATTAGTGGCCTTAAAAGTGCACCATCAGTTGCATTCTGGATGACATTTTAGCCCAGCATTATATTTATACCCCCATCTGAATTTAAGTTTTCTGCTATATAGTATTTTAAGTTTAATCAAAAGTCAACTTAGAAAGGCCATTCTGCCTAAGGGATATTTTTCCATTAAGTATTTTGACATATTGGTGGCCTTGAGGGATTATTGGTTTTTGAAAAAATATTAACAGCTGGAAATTTGCATTTTAATACAGTTCTCCTCAACTACTCAAGCAATTTTATTTTTAAGACCTGTGACAGGCTTCAAAGCCTTACTTCTAAAGTAATCTCATCAAGTAGTAGCTAACATAATTTTATTACAAATGACTAAGTTTCTTAATCGCATTCCATTTTTTAGTTCTGTTATGGTGTTGACTGTGAAATCAAGACAAAAATTTTTAAACTTTTAAAAAATATTAACATTACTAATTAGGCTAACTGTTTGGTAGGTAGGTAAGTAGGTAGGTAGGAAGGGTGATAAATAGGCAGGCAGGCAGGTAGGTAGGTAGAAAGCTAGATTACAGATAGCTATCGAAACAGGATTCTTCAAAAGAAGTGATTTTTTAAAAAGTCTACAACTTACTTAGTCTGAGCAGGTCTCATTTGTACATTTTGGTGAATTCATTGCAGTTTGATTTTAATATTTGTCCTGCTGCCTCTGGAAAATCACTTAGTTTTGTTGAAGTGCAGTTCTGAAAGGTAGAAAGTATTCCATTCTCAACAATATAATTGGTAATAATTGTATTAGTGAGTTCCTTTCCCACCTTTCTCCCCTTTCATTTTGCAAAGCCTTGATTTCTAAGCAAGCATCGTACGTACTATAGATTTGGGATACCTGTTTCTAGAAGCCTTCTTTCTGTTGCAGATGGTAGTGTAAAGGGAGGAAGGAATTAGTTGGAAGGAATCTATGACGTGCAATACATTCAACTAGGCTCCTTAACAAAGGAATCAGTCAATTCCTATTGTGATTTGGCTCTAAGCTGAGATACCCTATGGTGGTGAGAGAAAATATATATAGGCAGATACAGAAAATGTGTTTCTCAATGGTCCACATATTCCTCTCTCTGGTCTAGGAACAATAGGTTGCCCATTGCAAATATAGATTGCTTTCTCAAACTTTAGTTTAGCTCATTTCTTTCCTAGCATTTTCTCACAAATACATGTTCTGCTTCCCCCCCCCTCCAGATTATCCAAGAATTAATCCATTGATTGGGACAGGAATTGACTAACTGACTTGCCACCTGACATCATTGGTTGAGAGACAGCAACTGTTCCAAAGTCACCCAGCAATGTTCATGCCTAAGGCAGGAGTAGAACTCACAGTCTTCTAGTATTTAACCTCATGACTTAATTATTAGACCAAACCAGTTCATTTCTCTAGGTCAGTGGCCTGTATAGCTTGAAGACTATTTTTTAACAGCTTGTTTAACTGATGATCACCCTCTGATTCTGAAAATAGCTTTTGGGTTGGATATAATGTATATCAGGAAGAAAAACACACACATATATAGCCCATTCCAATTTTGGAATTTCCTCTTAATGTGCATTGGGTAGTGGGAGGACCACATAGCTTGATAATGATCTAGGGAGGATATTTGTGTGCAAACCTTTAATGTGCTCAAGTTCGTAGGAGTAAGATTCAAGAGCATTTTGTGTGTATCCAAAGGGAGGAAATATGTTGTGTTTGTTATGCCAGGTGCACAGAGTTTTGATAATTCTGCGGCACTGTTGCTTTTGTCTGACACTTACAACCAAAACACAGAAAAGAGGAGTTACTGATGGATTAGGAGAGAGAAAGAGAGAAATGAAGAAACCATGACATTAAGAAGGTCTTAGGAGCTATGACTTAATTATTTGTAAAGTGCAAAGAGGGATGGGGGTTTTCTATGCGAATAACATGATTAAGTTCCAGTTTATATTGATTAGATAGATTTATACTAAGAATAAGATTACAGCATCACATCGGAGGAAGCTTTTGTAATACTACATTGACTGGAGATTGGTTGGTGATAACAAGTAATGTTTCAAAAGGTAATTGGATCAAATTAATCCCTTGTGCAACATGAACATATTTAATAAGAGGATAAGCAGTGCAATAGTTCAGGCAACAACAGCCTTAAAAAAAAGAAAAGCAGCAAAGATTTATTTCTTCAAGGCTTTTCAGTCAAACGCTATAAATATTTAAGTCAAGTTGAGCCATGGGCTTTCAACTGCAATAGAAAGATTTCATTACAATTCCATGTTTAGCTTGACTGGCAGTTTATGTCTGTGAATGTGGTAGGTTACTTGGGAATTCACTAACATTAAATTCAGATTGAGATTATGATTGGGAGAAGCTCTTCTCAATTGGTGTTTCATATGTTTTCTACACTTAATCCAACTCTTTTTCACAAAATACATAATTTTTTTAAAAAATTCTTTCCTCAAAATACATTCTTTAAAAACATATATTAATACTTCTAAATTGCCACTCCCCCCAAAATGTTAGAATATTTGGAAAAGGTTGAAATTTGTTGGATTCCTGGAGAAAAATCTTTAAGAGTCAAACTAACTTAATGGTATATTCAGTCCATTAAAAAAATATCTGTTGGATAGCTAAATTACAAGTTATTCCTCAGAAAGAGACTGGCTGACTCAAAGTCAAGAGCAATGTTTATTCAAAATCACTTTATCTGAATAAGCTAGGGATGATAGACACACAATACATACACAGAGCAAACAGTTGGCTTTCATTATGTAAATATGAACAATCTTATTCCAGTTCAATATAACCATTTGTTCATTACAAGATCACTATATTCATTAGTACTGTATATTCTCCAGTATATTAGTATATTCAAGGTTGACTCAGCCTTCCATCCTTCCGAGGTAGGTAAAATGAGGATCCAGATTAATAATAATTAATAAACTGACTTTGTATAAATAAAAACACTTAGTAGGGGCTGAAAGTGCTACTAAGCAGGTATATACAAAAGTATGAAGGCTATTGCTTAATGCATTGTAAGCTGCCCTGAATCTCCACAGAAGGGCGGCATATAAATCAAACCAATAAATAAATAAATTAGTGAAATTGGGAATAATTGTTGCAACATACCTATTCTGTGTTGCAGGTATGGTAGATTTATTGGCCTTTAATGGAATACTACATATAATGGCAGACCAGATGGAAAGTGGTAAATGGCTGTAATACAGAGGTGTCCAACCTGAGGCCCTAGGAATGCAAGTGTGTGTGTGTGTGTGTGTGTGTGTGTAAATGATTTTTGAATGGGTAGCATTGGTATCTTGAGGAACCATTCCATCCTAATGGGACTGGTACACACCACCTGTGTGACAGAGGGGTTATGCTGCAGATCTCATTAGCCAAGGAATTTCAATTGATGAGGTCCAGCAGTCTTCTCTGCCTTGTCTCCTGCCCTCTGGAACATCTTGCCCCCTGAGGTAAGATTGTCTGCCACCCTCCTGAAGTTTTGAAAGAGCTTCAAGATCTGGCTCTGCCAGATGATTTGGGGATCCAATGGGAAGGTTCATACTGGAGGTAGCTGCTTAATGAAAACCTAATCCAACTTCCCCATCCACTGTGTGACTAGGTCCTGTCATTCCTACCAGGTTTAAACAGTTTGTATTTATCAATTATTTTGTTTGCTATGTGTAAAACTGTTGATTTTAATGCCTTTTCTGCTTTAATATTTTAAACTGTAAGCCATCCAGAGTGTTTGGTGGCAAATAAATTTCCTAAATCATCATCATCATCTTCTTCTATCATCATCATCATCATCATCATCATCATCATCATCATCATCAGTCACTATAAGATTTAAAAATCCTTTGTGACCTTCTGTTCATGCATTTGTCAATTGCACTCAGGTATATTCTGGACAGAGTTTGTGTGTCACAACTATTTAATCACTAGATAGCTATTGCCTCCATGGATACCTATGCTGGCTTTGTTTCATCAGTTTTGGAACACAGCCTCTAGAATTCCACTAATGTCCTGTGTTGTTGCTTCAGCTGAAAGACAATGGGTATAATTTCATTAATCTACAGTAAAACTCTGACTGGAATATGTTTCAAAATATCTGTGCCAAACAAGCTACATGCAGCTTTCTAAATCAAAAGGAAATGCGGTTATGATAGCCCTGATTGGCATTCGTCCTCAATGTTTTGCTCTAGAGAAAATAAAAATAAGAAGTGGTGCCACATCATATTTTTAGAATTACATATTAACATAATTTAATGAGTCACATTTTCACTCATCACTACAGGAGATTCTTTGAATATCTGAAGTTAGAAGCAGCATTTAATGCATACTTCTGATTTTTTTTTTTTTGGTCACCAGAGATTAAGACAGTTGTCCTCCCACAATGTCTTTAAATGTTGAATTGGTATTAATAACAGCAGAAATGTTTATATTGCAAGGAAGGCAAAAATAAGTTAAGTTCACTAAAACTGATAGAATTGTAGCATTCAATAGTTTGTTCACTTTCAGTAAATTCAAAAGGATAACCCTTTCTACAGAGCTGAAAGAAGGCCAGTTTCTTGATTTTGTTTTTATCACAATGCCTTTTGAAATGTTTCTTAAACATCTGTACAGCCCAGGGGTGAAATCCAATTTTTTAAACTACCAGTTCTGTGGGCATGGCTTGGTGGGTGTGGCAGGGGAAGGATACTGCAAAATCTCCATTCCCTTCCCAATCCAGGGGAAGGATACTGCAAAATCCCCATTCCCTCCCCACTCCAGGGGAATGATATTGCAAAATCTCCATTCCCATCCTACTCCAGGGGAAGGATACTGCAAAATCCCTATTCCCTCCCCACTCCTGGGACCAGCCAGAGGTGGTATTTGCCGGTTCTCCAAACTACTCAAAATTTCTACTACCGATTCTCCAGAAACCTGTCAGAACCTGCTGGATTTCACCCCTGCTACTGCCCCTCTTTGCTTATGCACAATACTTATTCCAACACATATACTATATATGAATTTTGACATCATTGGAAAATAAAGCATATTGTTCTGCTATAGGAACTAAGTTGGAAGCTGCAATGTTATCAGCCATATTAGCATAGTTATCATATTCACATTATGATCAATAAGGAAATGTGCAACAGTTATTCCAGCTGAGCAAAGGATTCACTTTAACTCTGTACATCAAAATAGTAATAAGAAAAGTATTTAAAAATTGTTGTAAGTAAATAAAGAAGTTGGACACTCCAAAAATGAAGTTCATACTCACAAAAAAAAATTCTTAAAGTCTAAATGAAAATGCAGAAACTTTTCTCTTCCAAATGTTATTGAAAATCATTATTGCTGAAATATGATATCTTTAATTTACAGGGTTTTTATGCATTTTCTAATTTAAGAGTAACAGGATAAAACAGAAAAATAAAGTTAAAAGGATCCATCCATTTCAAGCACCCTTCAGCTTAGGCAGGAATCCAAATAAAGCATCTCATTTATTCTTTCTGCAACATAATCATGATACTTGTCCCATGTTTAACCTGCAATCAGATACTGTTCCAAGATATTTTTCAGAATTATGATTACCAATCCAGATATCCCACTTCCTATATCTATCCCACTTCCTATATCTTGGCTTTTGATTTTTGTTAAGTGAAGAATTTTGTACTTGTATGTATTAAATTCCATTCAGTTATTTCCAACTTTCATTTCAAGTTAACAACATGAACCGTATTCCTTTTACAATCTGCCATTTTGTTTCTGTCTCTCTCTTTCACTTCAGGTTCCACAGCAGGTTTATTCTGCAAACACCTGAAAGCTATTTTTGATTTCCTTTGTGCAGAATATGTTATGTTTGCTTTTGTATTTCAGTCTCAATCACTTTGGTTTTGATTTGCACTTTAGCTTGATTTTCTTTCTTATGGAGAGTTACTTTCCCCTTTTCCATTATACCTCAAATCTTTAATCTGATTAATCTACATTTTCTTATCAGAGAGTTTGCTCCAATCCTTTTAATTGCTCCAATCCTTTTAATTTTTTTCAAGGTCCACTACAAATGTGTGCTAGATACTGAGACTTGCCAAGATGCGCTACGAATATGGTTTATTTTTTTTTTGTGTCTGGAGGTTTTTTTTTAGTTAGCATTGACTCCTCTTGAATGCTTGGACAACTCCCTAGAGTTTTCTTGGAACTGGTTTGCCATTGCTTCTTTCCTAGGGCTGAGAGAGAGTGACTGGCCCAAGGCCATTCAGTTAGATTTGTGCCAGAGGTGTAATCAGAACTCTTAATCCCTTAGTTTATAGTGTGGTGCCTTAGCCATTACCCCAAACTGGCTCTTAGTACATCTCACCACAGTGTCAGAGGATGCAAACTCCAGTCTGTTTTTCTTCAGTTTTTTCTGAGGTCCCCAATTTTGTCGTTTTCTTAGATGCTAAGGATAACACAGTCCATATGGATATGCTTAGCAAGTGCCTTATTTAGGTCTGTTCATAGACAAGAAAGTGATGAAAAAGTAAGTTTTACAACCAATTCTGACATTTATGACGTTCTCCGGTTGACAATGCAAAGGAAAGCTGAAGTAAGACCATGAGCATAGTTTATGTTTCACTTAGTGATTGCTTTATTTAATAACTAGTTACCAATCCCAAATGGGGATTGATCTACATTTAGAATCCAAAAAGAAAGAAATAACATTCATCAGATATCAATGAACTTGTTCCCTAGTTGCCTTATATTCTTTAGCAAATTCATATGTTAGCATATTCAATGGAAACTCTCATCCTCAAGACATTTCCTTTGTAATTAGCAACTACTTGGCAGATGACATTTGTCATGCCTTGCAGCTGAGCACACAATTTCTTCTTCTCACACTTTTCATCTCATTCCTCTGTTGAATCCATGGGCACAATACCTATTTTGGATTGGCTCATTTGTAGCTGGATAGCTTCCCCTGAAAACATCTGCTCAGAATTTTTACTTTTTGCAAATGGCACATAATGGCTATCAAAAATGTACTAACAATAAATATTATTTACCTTTTGTCTGGAATGAAAGCAAGAGAATGTTATTACTATAGAAGCTGTGACATTTAAGGGGCCAGGGCATGGACTGAACACCATTTTTTGTACCTTCCCATTGCTAACTGATTGCAGCAATGACTGGTTTGCACTACCTGTTCTCTGTATTTTGAGGTCAGCAGAAGTGAACATGACAGAAAATCAGTTTTAAACCATTTCTGAGCCTTTGAGAAATAAAAATCTTTCAGATTAGAAAAAATGGTAAAGAAAACAAGAATCACAGTATCTTAGTCTCAGATTAGGCTTTTCCCCACCTGGCCATGAAAACTAAAATCAAAAATATGAAAGCAGGGGCTATGTTGTGTTTGTGTGTTGAATAACATTCAGAAGAAGAAAAAATATCAGTGCTTACTGCTTTCAAATTGCATTACATGCTGTTTCAAGATTTGTAGTTGTACATCATATTGTACGTTAACCCAAAAATGTCTAGGAATGAGTCAGTGAAGTGCTAGAGAACAGCTACTTCTAAGGCAGAAAGTCCTCTCAGATAAACTGCCCATTAGGATTTTACTGCACAAGATTGGAACTGTTCTACCCCAGCTCCGGATTCCCGAGGATATTGACACACACCATTGGTCCTTATCAAATTTATTAAGTAGCAAGGATAAACAAGACTGGCAAAGGTTGGCAACCAGCCCAGAAAACAAGATACGATAAACCAAAATACTCTGATAATAAATACGAGTTGTTTCCAGCGAGAAACAGCTACGTGCGACTTAAATAGGCTAAGGGAGTGGCCAATTATCCTCAAGCCCTACTCTTGAGTAGACCTGTATCCTCCTGAGTAGCCACTCCTGCCTTTTGGCAGCCCTACGTGCCCGAGCATTGAGAAGAGGCTCCTCCACTTCGCTGTCTCCACTGGATGGAGCCTCTGGAGGTTCTGAAGGCCCTGGCTGAGTCTCTGCCTCTGGCATCACATTCTCGTCAGCCTCTTCTCTGTCCGACACAAGCGCCGGCTGCGCCAGCTGCTGGCACGACACCACACTAGCCTCCTCCTCCTCAGGATCAGCCATGATCCGTGCAGGCCACTGGCAGGCCACAACAGGAAAGGATTTCTGTTTTAGCATCGGGAGAGCCAGTATAAATAAAACAACCTAGAATAGAGTACTTTGAATCACATATGATTTTCTTCCTAGAGCTCTACATGTGCAGAATTCACTTTTCAAAACAACCAAGGGTTGCTCCATTTGGTTTCAACAGGAATTGACAAACTAGCTGATGTTGTAGGCTCAAAGTCACTCAACCAGCTTTCATTTGCTAACTCACAATCTCCTGGTTTCTAGTCTTCTGCCTTACCCACTAGAAGCTCCATATGTTCCTCTATAAATTGAACACTGAACACATTCAATACATAGATTCCACACTCCATTATTTTTTAACAGCCATCTGTTTTCGAAAGTCTACCTCTAATTTGTCATTCCTTCTAATCTGCCCTATTCCTTTATTTATTGTTGGGATTAAACATAAAACTGATTGATACCCACAGAATTATATTTACTTTTGCCCCAAATTATGGAGTTAGAAATATCCCACATTTATATCTCCATAGCCCAGATTCCAAAGGAACATGTCTGTATTGGTAATTGTTACTATAGTCAAAGAGTATGGATTCCTGCTTGTGCTCCGTTTGGGTTCAGGACATGATTAATTCCTCAGATTTTTCATTTGTTCTTTGACATCAGCATGTCTATATTCTGCATTTAGCCATCTTCAGAAGCCCTACCTGTCTGTCCTTTTACGGCAATTTCCTGTTAATGCTGTGTAATTGAGCAGAAATGAAAATAAATCCCAGCTTTGTAGAATGTCCTTTGCCATTCAAAGAGCCATTTTACTTTTGCCATTACCTTGAGGACAACGTAGCCTGTGGCTGCTATGTAATGAAAGGTATAATTGTCTGCAAATAACAAATTCTTTGATCTTCTAAAAGGCACTTGAATGCAAGAGGCTTTATAGACATTTTTACTGGTTGCTTTTGAACTTCTATTTCTTTAGGCAATAGAATGTGTTCGCTCTTTAGGGGAGTTTGTTCCATTTGTTGTCCCCCCCCCCCCCTGAAAAAACACTGGCTTGGCTTTGTAGTCTTACATGCATGAGTGTTCTCAGTGATTAGGTGTGGAATGAAACTCTTTTATATATTTATTTATTTAAATGAATAAATTAAGGTTTATTGTTACTCTGGGATTCTGGCTGTACAATGATGTTGCAACTCAGATAAATCTTAAGTGATGATACTCTGTCCTGTCATTTTTCTACTCAGAAAATTTTCCTCAGCATGAAGAAATTATTCTGTCATTTAGGAAGCTGTTTTGGACCCACTGTTTTGTAACAAAGTTTTTGAAAAGTTGGTTCTCTGAGGTGATCTTAAGCTGTCATTAAGTGAAAGAAATCAAGATCAAAAGCAAGGAATCACAGTTTGGAGTTAGTTTACCAGCCTCATAAATAACTTATTAAGTCATGGCACATGTCTGATTCAAACCACACTTTCAGCCAAAAAAGCCTTTATGTTCCTTTCAGATCAGAGAGGGTACCATCAAAAGCAGATATTATGCAGGGCAAAAATTTATCTGATTCAACAATGTAGTAAAGATGGCAGATAAACCACCAACATGTGGGGAATCTTTATGAATATTATAAGCCACAGATAGTTATGTCAATATTTATGCTTGGCTGCATATTAAAAAAAACCAAGAATAGTAGAATGAGATATTTCATTTCATGATTCTGAAGTTCTTGGAAAGTGTTCATAACAGTAATCGGATTTTAGGAGTGGTTTCAACACCAGTTAGATCACTCTCATATATGTTTCTAAAGGAACCCAACAGTAGTAAAATGAAAATGTAGAAGAATAGAACTGTAGTTCAGTTTTATACAGAGAAAGTTCTAGATTCAGAGTCCAGAGAATTGCTGTGAATATTAACACATTTGAGCTGATAAACTAAGAACATAAAGATTTTCCTCAGGCTTCCTCATATAATGTTACTTATTACCATTTTTAACCAATTTAATTTCAATTTAATTTGAGGAAAGAGACTTGCATTTTCATATTTTTGGGGGAAAGCAGAGTATGGATTTCTACACTGGCCAAGGAATATGAGTGAAGGTCATGTTCATCTTTTACTGTACAATCATATCTTCAATCTAAAGCCACTGGTTTTCCATTTGTTCCTTATATTCCAAGGGAAGAGAACATGAGGGAAATAATTTTTTAAAATAGTGGTTCTATTGTTACTGTTAAGAGAGAGTTCCAAGCTTGAAAAATGAAGATTCCCCCCACTCCCCCTAACAATTTCAAAAGACCATATATTCACAATCTGGATGTCTGGTTCTAGTTTTCTTGACTAAATCCACCTAATTTTAAGAAATAACTTCTATGTGAACTGAATTGTGCCAATGAAATACCCCACAGGTATCACTTCATGTTCTGGGTATGTCTAAGGAAAGCTTTACAGTTATTTCTTCCACAATTGTAATACATTGGTAGATAAATGAAATTTCTTCAGGTTGCATTTGCCATCTTTTATCTTTATCTTTTACTGATTTTATTGTAATTTCTTTATTGCTGTGAGCTATCCAAACTTATTGAGAGTCAGGCAGCATGTATGTTTAATTAAATTATAAATTTTTTTAGTTAAATTTATTTTTGTTTATCCTCTGCCTATAACCTTTTCAGTTCATTCTTTTTCACTCCTTTTAAACACTCTGTATAATGTCGCTTACGCTAAAAGGAAACCGTGTGATAATATGTATGTATATTGGTAATTATTTCATTTATTTATTTATTTATTTATTTATTTATTTATTTATTTATTTATTTATTTAATTTGATTTATATACCGCCATTCTCCCGAAGGAC
>JANHZT010002117.1:130894-146871 GCA_032468215.1 Stegonotus admiraltiensis | reverse complement strand
CTGAGTCCAGCTGGAGAAGGGCGGTATATAAATTTAATTAATTAATTAATTAATTAAATAAATAAATAAATAAATAATAAGGATTAATAAGTTCAAGATTGCAGCATATGATGTAACTGGCTATACAACAACTACACAATTTCAAGCTAAACATGGATTTTGGAGGAAAAAGTTTTCTACATATCAATGGAAAATCAGTTCTGAAACAAAAAAACTTTCAGAAACATTTTATGTTGGGTGAGAATAATGCACAGAAAGCAAAAAAAGTCTTGACTGTTCCAAAACGTGTGATTTTAATTTCTATTTTTTTTAAAGTAAACCTTCAACTCTTAATTATGCTCTTGTCCACAATCTAATCACATTCATTTTTATTTCTGTGTAGGATTTTGGAGATGGAGGTGCTTTCCCAGAAATCCATGTTGCCCAGTATCCTCTGGATATGGGCAGAAAAAAGAAAATATCCAATGCATTCGCTGTACAGGTGGATGCCGAAGGAAAAATAAAATACGATGCTATAGCTCGGCAGGGACAATCAAAAGACAAGGTAATAGGAGTCTCAAATGTTACGTTTAAAGTATTATTGCGTCAGTTTACTAAAATGTTTTTTTTTTATGAATAATGGAGAAGGTGCTCAGAAGAAAAAATGGAAAGGATTTTTAAGGTGTTGAAAGATTTGGAAAGAAATTAAGATCTTTCTCTTTTTGTCTCTGAATATGTTTTTATTTTTTTCCTAGAAATGAAATCATGAAAAAATGAATAATGAAATATGCCCTAATATTTTATTTTTAAACAATACAGAAAACTATTGTGAAACAAATCAATATATGTTTGGAAGTATACCAATTCAAAAAGCAACTATATTAAATTTTTAGAAATTCTACATTTTTTCTAATGTGTCTGGCACTGCAGTATATTTAGGAAAATGGAATTATATTTTGAATAATATTTTTCTGAATTGTTACACACTTAAAAATAATATAGCAACTCTTTGGTTTTTTGATTATCAGCTTCAAATAGAATAAAGTAGTAAATTTATTTCTGCAAGCAAGTAGCAATATATTTGTCCATATACAGAATGGTCAAGGGTCATATTTCTCTTTCTATACCTAATTACAAGTACTACCTATTACCTACATTGTTTTATTGGTGTGTCTATTTCTGTGCTATGTCTTTAGGACTATGCGTAGAAGAGACATCTGGCCATGATTGTTAAGAGTCTGTTGTTTGCTGTATTGATTGTTAATGAACTATGAATTTTGTTATGTTTTATATGGTTTTTTATATGGTTTTTGAATTATATTTTTGATGTTTTTGTGCTTTTTTAATTGTGGATCATTTAGAATCATATATTCAGATGGGTGATTATAAAATTTGAAATACAAATAATCACTCTAAATAATCAATTTAGAAATACTTTCCCTGTCAGGACTTTACCTGTCTGTATCATGCTATCATACAATGACAGCAACAAGAGAAATAGCTCTGTTTTAAGTTGTATTGATATAGCATTTCAGTGTAGATTTTAAAGCAAAAGAAATACTGCAGTGTCAAGGGCTAATTCAGCAATATCTTGGGTTTGCTTATTAGTTTCGTCCATAAAGAAAAAGTATCTTTTTGTGTTTAGAAGACTACATCATATTTGCAGATAATTTAGTGTTGCTTGGGATAAGTTTTTTTTTATCCCCAGCTAAATAGTTATTGCAAGGCCTCTAATATTTATGACTAGTAGGGTTTGATCATGAACATAAAACAGGATGGGAAGCTTTGATAAATCAGGGTGACCTATAGTAGTATGCAGTCAATTGCATTTGTGATATGTGAAATAGACTTTTATTACCTAGAAGTAGAGTGTGATTATCTTCTGTTTAATCTTCTACATATAAATACTACTACTCTTTGTCGTTCCCTCAATGGTGCAAACTGTTTTTCCAGTACTAAGAAAGCACGAACCACTAGCTCATCGTCCATGCATGTGGACAATGAACATGTGGTGTTTTTCCTGCATAGATTGGGGCTCTGAAGCTGGAAGAAAGAGGTAGTCACTATACAGATATAAGTAGTCCTTGACTTAAAACCGCAGTTGGGACTGGAATTTCAGTCGCTAAGAGAAGCAATTGTAAAGTAAGATGTCACATGACCACATCACTTAGCACCTGGCACTCCCAGCTCCTAGTGTGAAGCAAGAACAATAGGCTGTTAAGCAAAGGAACATGGGGATGCATCCAGGTTGATGGTCACCCTAGGAGGCTACGTGCAGGCTGCACACGAGTTGGATGTGTTGTAATGTGGCACAAGTGCAGAGGTATTGGGAAGGAAGCGGTGCCCAGCAGTGCAATAAAAATACATCACGTTCTGGGAAGCGTCCAATACTAGGGAAGCCTCCACAGTTTTTTCTTTCTTTTGGGGGGGGGAGGGGGGCGGCAAAGCAGCCAACATGCAGGAAGCAGGTTGTGAAGCAGCAACTCCCCCAGGAAGCATCAAATGCCTGGAAAGCCTCCACAGTGCATGGAAAAGGTGCCATGTCAACCTTATCATAAAGAGTAGTCTTATTTTACTTATTCTATTTAGAACTTCCTTTTTTAATGTTGGAAGAACATCTTTGCATTTTATTTCCTGGGATTGATCAATTATTTATTTTGGTCTTGGAAGTACGTTTAGTTCTTTATGCACTGAGATTCTTGTGAGCTTTATGGGCAATTACAATAAAGAAATGATTGCTCTTTCATTTGGCTTTGTGAAATGTGATTCTATGGGTGCTCATTATAGGGATTGTTAATTTTGGAAATTCTTGGATGAGAATTGGTAAATGTCTCCTATGCTAAATTATTATTAGGACTACAAGTCTCTTTTATTGCAGACAAATGAATGAAGATTTAGAACAATCTCTAATGAGCAATATATACCTATTTGAAAAAATAATTGTAGTTGTGACAGATCCAATAGAGGAGAATATATGTAGCTCAGGATTGAACTGAGTCCTTGGTGCTCTTTAAGCTTGGTGGTTGCTTGTAGACATTTCATTACCCAACTAAGTAAGCATCAGTATAAGTGATATAAAGGTAACATGAGTGCAAATTGTGAAACATAAAACAGTCTAATGTCATCACATGGGCAAAATATCATTTTTTATTTTTAAATATAGAAACAAAAATAAAAAGGTGATGATATAAAAAGTTTATATTGATGATAAAATGAAACTTGTTTAAACAGAAAGAAATGTAGAAAGGCTTGAACAGCTCATAGAGGGGAAAGGTCCAGATTGAAACTTTTAAAATAATTGTGGGAAATAACTGGTGTGATCAGCGAGATCAGGCAGCATAGTGGCATCAGTGGAGCTAACACTGTATGTGAGGCTTGAAGGCATTGTGTCTTTTGTAATGAAAATGGCTGCAAAAACCTATGTAATAGTGGCACTCTATCCCATAGGCAGTGGATTGATTGTTTTTCAAAACATTTCGGTGGGCTCCACAAGACTGCATAAGACACAGCCTGCAGGCTGCAAAATAGATCTAGATTAGGGGTGTGAAACCCAAGGCCCACGGGCCGGATCTGGCCCATGGGGCTGACCTGGAAACAGTGAAGGACTGGCCCGCAATGACTGCTAGCGAAAATGGAGCTTAGAAGGGTCGCATGTGGCCTTCCTGAGCTCCGTTTTCGACCGCAACGGCCTCCTGCAGTCCTCTGCCAGTGAAAACAGAGCTTGGGGTGGGGGGAGGGCGTGCACAGTGACAGAGCTGCAGGAGGCTGTCGTGGCCAAATATGGATGTTGTGTTGGCCACGCCTACCTTGGACATGCCTCTCCATTTCCCTGAGGTCAAACACAACCCTGATGCGGGCCTCAATGAAATTGAATTTGACACCCCTGATTTAGACCATATAGAAACATACTGCTCCAATCCAAGAATATGCCATTTTATTACAATCATAAAAACTTGGAAAGCAGTTTAATTACCTTCTTCTCTCATAGAATTGTGTCCAATTCTTAGAGACTGCCAGAACAAGTCCCTGCTCTTTTCTTTAGTCAAATTACTGTATTTCTGCATCATAAAATGTAGATAAACAAGATAACCGTAGTTCCAAATGGAAAAGGTTCCTAGATGTTTGATTACCAAACACCAGAATTCAGGAAACTGTTATGTGTATTTCTCCTATCCTTATTCTGATCGTGTTAGATATTATGGAGCTTGTTCAATACTGGAAAAATAGTCCAGTTTTCCAAAAAGCTGCAGAACCTTTTTTTTATTTACAGTGTTGTTTAGTGATCTTTTTCATGTTTCAGGTCATTTACAGCAAATACACAGACCTCGTTCCCAAAGAAGTTATGAATGTGGATGACCCTGAGCTTCAAAGACCAGATGAGGAAGCTGTCAAAGAGGTATAGCTAGTGATGATGCATGTAACTGATAGTAAAAAAGGTAAAGATTTCCCCTCTCCAGTCGGATCCAACTCTAAGGGGCAGTGCTCATCTCTGTTTCTTAGCCAAGGGAGGCATGCACATTTTGTCCAAGTGTTTAATCTATTATATACATTTGCAGCTTACAGAAAAGACACGAGTTGCACTAGAAAAGTCGGTCTCTCAAAAAATCGCAGCAGCAATGCCAGTCCGAGCAGCTGATAAACTAGCTCCAGCTCAGTATATTCGGTATAGAATACTTTTTGTATTGTTTACTTTTTGTATATATCTATAATATATGCCCTCTTCACATAATTATGTGAAGACGGGAGCAGTTACAGGATTTTTTAAAATTGCTGTTTAATGAATTATACATCATAATACAGTGTACTTGGCTATAGAATTGTGTTGTTGATCTTTGTGTTCATTTCTGGTAATGATTTTTTTCTTGAAATATATGTCTCATGGTCCATAAAAAGTAAATAAGCACAATAATGTCTATGAAGCAATAGGACATTTAACTGGAAATTTTATTATGTATATGGTCAATAAAATGGGATAGAATGTGGAATATCAAGCTTTGTTCTCTGTGTGACACAGCTTACTTGTGGTAAGATTGGTGGCCAATAAATTTGAGAGATAAACAGACGTGTGTACTGTTTAAAAGTACAGCAATGCTGGAAAGTTTATTTTATTTATATATTAAATTTATTTGCCACCCATCTCGTAACAAAATGGGTAAATGTAATGAAAGTTTGTACTAACAGAACCTTTTTCTCACTTTGTCAGATACACGCCCTCACAGCAGGGAGTGGCATTCAATTCTGGTGCAAAACAGAGAGTAATTAGAATGGTGGAGATGCAAAAGGATCCCATGGAGCCTCCAAGATTCAAGTGGGTTTCAGAAATACTTCTTATTCAGAAATAAGAGTTTTGTCTAAGTCCTAATGATGCTATGATTTTCACATATTAGGATTAATAAGAAAATTCCTCGTGGGCCGCCATCTCCCCCTGCTCCAGTAATGCATTCTCCCAGTAGAAAGGTAATGGTTTTACAACTGGTTTCTTTCTCCACATTGTCTTTGTTTTCATGTTTATCTTACTGTTTTTGTTGTTAATTTCCCACAAACCTGGATAATTCTAAATAATTCTAGTACACACCCACACTTCCCTAATGCAACCCACACTTTCTGTCCCACTCTAACCTCACCCTCTCCCAGTGCTTGGGTGAAGAGCCAAATCTTAAACCAGGTCTCCACTGAAGGTTAAGAGAGAGGAGACCTGGATTTTGGAGGGAGGATGTTCCATAGGACGGGGCCTGCAGTAGAAAAGACACTCTTCCAAGGACCTATCAGAAGGCAAGGCTTAAGAGAAGACCTGGAACATGCCCACCCTATCCATCTGGTGGGAAGGGAGATGCTTATTGTGGGATCTCATGCATGATTACTCTTGCCATGTATATATATAAAAGAATTCTATAGAGTTGGATGATCAGCAGAAAAAGTGAATAGTTACATAAACACTTCAGCATGGTGAGCACTGTATATTCCTATCAACTGCTCAGATGGCACAGTAAGCTCTTTGCAAAAAGACAGCATATTCTTTGAGCTGATAATTGCTAAAGTTGCTTTCAAAACGATCAATATTAGGGGAAACTATCAGAAGTAAGGATGCATGGAAATTCTCAGTTTACAATTCAAAGCTGACCTAAGCCGATTCCTCCTTAGACCTTGGTGCTTCAAAGAATGTGATTGGTTTTAAAAATTCCACCTTCGTACTTCAAATTATTGAAAAGTTCTTTTATTCATTTTCCAAAAGATCTTCAAAACTAGTTTGTTGTAAATTGGCATTTGTTATTTATTATTCTGCTATAGTATTGAGAAATTCCCTTTCCATTGATAATAATTTAAAAACCTTCCTTTTTTCTGTGTAGATGACTGTAAAGGAGCAGCAAGAATGGAAAATTCCACCTTGTATTTCAAACTGGAAAAATGCAAAGGTAATTAATTGGTTACAATCACATAGCCTAAAGATAACATCCTAAGAATCTCACTGAAAAATGAACAATTTTGATTATTTTGAAATATCTAGAACTGAGTAAATAAGCTACTTTTTAAAAGTAGTTTGTTTTTCCCCATTAGTCTAATGTTTTTCCCCATTAGTAGTCTAATATTAGAATAACAACTTGGGTAGGCCAGGGCAATAATCTCAGTTGCTAATATCACTGAAAGTAGTTCCACAAGTGGAGGCTTCTTTAGTGTAATAAAACATTATAGCACAATAGCAAAAGTATTTTAAGTGTCTCCATAATAAAAGTTCAAAATAAGTATTTATTAAGCAGCGTGTAGACTAATTTTCCTGCCACATCCTACTGCAATTAAAATTATAGATCTACTTTTGTAGTACAGATACTTTTTATGGTTGTTAAATGCCTTTTCTCTTTTTATTGCAGGGTTACACCATCCCGTTAGACAAACGCCTGGCTGCAGATGGTAGAGGATTGCAGACTGTACACATTAATGAAAACTTTGCTAAATTGGCAGAAGCTCTTTACATTGCTGATAGAAAGGTTTATTTATCAAATTTATATGCCACCTATCTCCACAATAAGATAGCTGCCCAATATTCTATCTGGCCAAATTCTGGGATGTATCTGCCTTTTTATACTACAATCCAAAGTGTAAAGTAACATTGGTATCATAATTGCTTAAATTCTGAATTTTGTATAGGCTCGTGAGGCTGTAGAAATGCGAGCCCAGGTAGAACGCAAAATGGCACAGAAGGAAAAAGAGAAACATGAGGAGAAACTTCGGGAAATGGCCCAAAAGGCCAGGGAACGAAGAGCTGGAATCAAAACTCATATGGAGAAAGGTACCACTTTTCAACTGCTTCATTTCTTAATATTTCAAATATTTTTTTCTTAAACCAGTTGTTGAACAGTTAATTTTGTTGGGAAGATTACAATGAATCAGCAGGAATGGTCTGCGTTATCCTATCAGTCTCTACCTCTTCATGTATGCTGCTTTTCATGTACAGGACTGCCACCTGATCACATGTATGTTCATGTAAAAATGAATGAGAGAATCTGTAGTCCTAGAGCCAGATGCAACCAATCAATTCTATTTTGACCCCTCACATTCCCTCTACTCAGTTGCTAAATTTCCTTCCCTTTTGAAGTGGGAAATAAAGTTGTAGTTTAAGCCCTAAAGCAAGTATGTTTTAATTCCCAAAATAATTCTAGATCCCATACGCTTTGTAGACATCAGTTTTCCAAAAAATATTTATGTCCCTTTGCCCCTAAAAAGTTGCCCATCCATAGAGGTACATTCCATAATTTAGTGATGTTTATTCCCAAATATTAACCTTCAGAGATTTTTTTTTAATTGCATAAATAACTTTTAATGAATTTCAGTCACACTGAACATTATTGGGGAATAAATATTTGACCACTTTTCAATTAATTTTGGGTCACGTTGTATCTCAAATTTATCTATAGAGGATGGAGAAGTTAGGGAGCGGGATGAAATCAGGCATGACAGGCGAAAAGAAAGGCAGCATGACCGGAATCTTTCCAGAGCAGCCCCTGACAAAAGGTAAAATTGTTTAACTAATATATAATTGACATCTTTCCTTGTACAAGAAAAAAATAGTTGCAATATATAAAAATAAAAAAACAAGAGTTGCCTCATAACTGTTCTCTCAGATTGTACTTCTTCACCAGAATGATTCTTTATGTAGTGCAATAATCTCTTCAGAAATGTTGAGACAATAGTATTACGGGTGGTTCTTAAAATGATACAGAAAAACCAAGAGTCTGTGTAGCATTATTACTTTATTACATTATCGCAAAAGGAGGAGAGTTTTGCACCTGACACTTATCATAAGACATAAATTTTAAAATCAACTATTTGATATAACACCTCAGAAGTCAACTTGATCTTTTATCCAAATAGCAGAACTAAAGTTCATTCTGAACATAAAACCTGTATGTTGCATTATATACATTTTCCTTCATTTTCATCCTTTATATTTACCAGGCAAATTTTAATTTTTTTTATCTATACAAGATTGACTTTTTTCTAGCTGATTTTAAAATCAATTTTCCTATTTGCAGTTTACCCATTTCCTAATTAATAAAGTTTAATTAGTAATTAGGGAAAAATTATACATGCTGATTGGCATCTAAATATACCTGGGGAACAACATAATGTATAACCTCTAGTAATACACCTCAGAACTTTTGCAGAAGATATAAGCAATAAAAAACAATTATATGGCCAAAGTAATTTTGTCATTAAACTTCTATATATCATAATTGCAGCATGACTGCTAAAAAATCAAATATATTCTAGATTGTAGCTAGTACATTGTGCAGTAAGAATAGCAAGAATAGTTGAATTGGTTCTTTTTTTCCTATGTATTTCCTGACTCTTCTCTCCAGATAAGATTTGGAATCCGGGAAAGATAGAAAGGAAGAGAAAAATGAAATGCCATAGCTCTAGTCTAATCGCTTTGCAATATAGCCCTCTGTCCATTCAGAAGGAAGATAAGTGAGGCTAATTGTTAATAATTGGCTAAGTGTTGATAATTTACATTATGTAACCTAGCAATGCGCTATTGTTAAATTCAGGTCGAAACTACAGAGAAATGAGAACAGAGATATTAGTGAAGTCATTGCATTGGGCGTTCCTAATCCTCGGACATCCAACGAAATTCAGTATGACCAGAGACTGTTCAACCAAAATAAGGTAAAGAATTCCATGAGTACATAGAACATAAAATTGCAGCTTCCCTATCTGATAAAGAATATGAACATTTTTAAAAGGCCCACCGGTATACTGACTATCTTACATTTAATTCTTAAGGTGATTTCCTGTTGAGCCTGTGCTTAAATTCTGGTTAGTATATGCAGAGTTAGATAGTATGTGAATATACAAATGAACATTTCTAGTGTTGATAATTAGACTTTCACAGGTAGTCCTCAATTTATGATCAAAATTGGAATGCAAAAGGTTTCTTTGAAAACACACATTTTGCCTTGTGATGGCCCCATTCTAGAACATGGTTAAAAGGGAATACTTGTAGTGCCTGCTTAACTAACTGGAACTGGTAACTCCACCACTAAGTGAAGTGGCCATTAAGAAGGAAATATGTGACCACAAGCTTAGTCAATTTTTAGCTTTTGTTTGCCTAACCGTTCAGGCTCCAGAAACCAAGAAAAAAGGTGATTCTTTGAAACAGAATTGTTGTTCCTCACCTAAGGACAGAATCTTGTCAAATCTGCCCCCTCCCCCTCAATAACACATATTCTCTGGAACTACTAGGGAGGAGCCATCTTTACCCTTTTTCTTTCAAACTATCCAAACTGAGTTGTCTTTTGTTCCTCCGGACTGTACCTTGTCCCTTCTGGGAATCCAGACTACATTCCATCACATAACCATTCCCACATCCCCTGGAATTCTGGAGAACCACACTCTACGCCATGGGTTTTGGCTTTCCTGGGCCTCAGCGAGTGAAGAGGAATTGCCTTGGACAGCCAGCATATAAAATATATAGTATAGTTAATGTATATAAATCAAATTAAAAGTTTATGATCTTGTGAAGCCGCATTAATAATAGCTGTCCAGGGCTGTGTGCTGCTCATGAGTTGGATATGCCTGCTCTATGCAAACACATTATTCTTGTCAAATCCTTTGGTCTCCGATCTCCCTGGTGGTGGAGAGGACAGCAAGTGATTCATGTAGGAAATTTCTCCTTTGGTCGAGCTTTCTTCCCCTCCCCCTCAAAACAGAAATTGGAGAGGGACTTCAAGAGAATCCTTTGTTTGCTCTTCTACACATCAAAGGCAGGAAGGGGTTGAGGTGTTAGAAGCTGGCTGTGAAGCTCACAAATGATGATCATGTGACTGCAGGATGCTGTGATTTTTGTAAATATACACCAGTTGACATTGTGATCATGTAACCAAGGGGACGTTGACAGTTAACAACCTTGAGGACCTCTTGTAAGTCTCTTTCAGTGCTATCATAACTTCAGCAATTGCTGAACAAGTGGTGAATAAGCGAGGACTACCTGTATATGTTAATGACATCTAGTTAGCTGTTATTTCTGATCGTTATTTGTGGTCTTAGTTTCTATGGCCTTGAAATAGTTTTGGTTAGCTTCCCCAGAGTTTACATTTATGTACTTGAACAGAGCTATTACGCCCTCCTCTGAACTTTTTCTCATTTGTTCATATCCTTCTGGAAATAGACTCAATGCTCAGTAAAAAGACTTCACAACTTTTTTTCTAATGTAACCCAGAGCCACATTAGCAATTGTAGTAATTGTCTCACTGTTGATTCATATTCAGTTGTAAATGGGTATACCCAAGCTCTTCTCAAATGTTGTGCTCCCAAGCCATAAATTTCCCACCTTATATCTTACACCCATTTTTTTTCTCCTAAACACCTTTCATTTCTTATATTAAAACATTTGGTTCCCCTTGGCTGCCCTTCATTCAATTTGCCCAGATTAGATTGTAATCTCAAACTGTTACCCCCTGGGTACTGGAATCACATGGGTTACTGCTGTCCAACAATGTAAAGTCCTTACTGCTGACTTCCTAAGTGCAATATGCCAGCCATTAGAGATTCCCTTTTCTATAGGACTATCCAAATATCTAGAGTTGACAATGAAAACGTCGCATGGAACCTTGTCAAAAACTTGGCTGAAATTAAGCTTCTTCCCTTCATCCACCTCTTACATTGTTTGTGTGTTCTGCCTTTTTTTCATAACCACTTTAAGAGGCAAGTGATTGAAACAGTGAAAAAAGGCTTGTCATATATGTAGCTCTAAAGATTTCATAGTTCTCGCAGTTTGCCTTTTAATTAACAGAAGTGTATCCAGTCGGTAGATCAATGTAATTGTTGGTTGTTGAAATGGCTCACTTCTGGAATTCGTTTGTTATCCTAACTATGTGAATTATTCCTATACTTGATAGGGCATGGACAGTGGCTTTGCAGGAGGAGAAGATGAAATTTATAATGTCTACGATCAGCCATGGAGAAGTGGTAAAGACATGGCCCAAAATATATACAGACCAAGTAAAAATGTGGATAAGGACATGTATGGTGATGATTTGGAAACAAGAATAAAAACTACTAACAGGTAGGGAAATTAATGTGAACCTCAGTGATTAGATTTTTACAAGAAATATATTACATTTTCTGCTTTCTTGCCTCTTGCAGGTTTGTTCCTGATAAGGAATTTTCTGGCTCAGACCGTAGACAAAGAGGAAGAGAAGGACCAGTTCAATTTGAGGAAGATCCTTTTGGTCTAGACAAATTCTTGGAGGAGGCAAAACAGCACGGGGGCTCTAAAAGACCTTCTGATAGCAACCGCCCTAAAGAACACGATCATGAAGGCAAAAAGAGAAGGAAAGAGTAAAAAACTGATTTCTCTCTGGCTGCTGAGACTGATTCCAGAGATTTAACTAGCTCTGTGCTGAAAATAATGTACCATGCGTGTTCAAATGCAGCGTTTCCCTATGGAATAGAGAAGAAAAAGCAGACTGCTGAATAACATAGGTTCTGTATCTTGGTTTCTAAGTATATTCATCCTTTGTTTCAACAGAGAAGGAGTGATGTATTCTTTACTTTAAGAAGTTATTCCAGGTATATTCTCCTGTATATAATTTTCTCTATTTCTGTTATGTATTGTATTTGAAAAAAGGGAAGAGTACTAATTGATTTGCTATGATGTAACTATCCAGTTCCATTTAATCTGAAAGGAGCAATTGCACTCAATTAAGATGAATATATACATACCGAAGTTTATTTTAATTTCTTTACATAGCAATTAAATAAAGGCTCCTTCCTTTTAATTGGTATTAGCAAGTATTTCATCTGACTGTTTTTTCTTGACGTTTAACTTCAAGCTGAAAGACAAGACAAAAACAACAACTCAACTTAATACCCATTTTCAATTTTTTTTAACCAAAATAAATATCTGGGCTATATATTATTTCCATTGTTAAACAATATAGTCTGCATTATCTATGCAGATTACTACTGAATACCTTTCGGACATCAATACACATTGAATTTAAGCTACCCCTATTGCAGTAGCTTTTAATTAGAGAGGCACATGATAAGGAACATTTATCTTGTCCCATGTGCAGAAGAAACACCACAGCTGAATTTATAAGACCTATTCTGGATAGATTATCTGAACATTTGGAGTTTCTTTGTTGTAGGTTTTAGCCAAGACAAATTTTGGATTGTCTTGCAGGATAAGTAAAGGAAGGCTGTTACATTCTGTTCCTCTTTTCCTTTTATCACACCTACATGTTCTTTCCTCTGATCATTGAAGCACCAGCCTCTTCCTCTCCTTTGGTTGCTGCCACTTTACATGAATTCAAACATAACAATGTCTATACTCCAGCCAGCATGCCAGTTCAGTGTCTTCCTTCCCTTCGCCATTGCCTTCTATCATTGATGGGTTTTCCTTTTCCTTGCTGTCTCCCATCTCAGAATGTACATTTTGATTCTAGCATGTACAGCCCACGCACAAAATGCTATGCATAGCCTGCTTTTAACTGTTACTTAATTGTAGAAACTGGGTTTTTAAAAATATGTATAAATAATAATGAAGCTTTCTTTGAAATAAACAGAGGCACTCGATATAACTTAAAAGAACTGAAATTACCTGTGACCCTTCAAAAAAATGATCTTTCAACAAAGCATTATTGCGGCTTTCTTCTGTAGCAAATCCAATCCAGCCAAAACCTTTATGGAACCCTGTTTCTATATTCTGAACATTAAAGAGATTATATTAGTTCATCATATATCTGAATAAATTTCCTCTTTTACATTTGGAAACCATATCCTGGGGTTAGTTACCGCTTAGAGTTTGTATTCAAACTGAACACATAAATTATTTTATCTGTTAGGTAAATTAGAAACCATTTTCCAATACGCAAAAATAATTTGAAAAAAACGGTCTTATGGAATAATAGTTTTAAAGAGAATGGTGTTGGTATTTTATTTTTCTTGTATTTATTGGATACAGAATACTAAAGTACAGTGTATGCATTTTCTGAAAGCAACGCCCAATTCAATTCTGCATACTTTTAAATAGTTGTGTGTATGATCACACTATGTTAATAATAAAGGATTTTAAAATATTAGTTAGGCAATAAGATGTATTTGATTGTTTACTCAAATTTATAAATGCTGGTGTATGTGCTGCTCCATTTCCAGAGATTCTACATGGCTTACAGTAATACTGTAGTTGTTACTTTCTTTTTAATGTTTAATGCAAAATTTGCAACAAAATACCTGAAATTACATACCAAGTCCTATTAGTTCTGGGGGAGTTTAGAACAAACGTGCACGTATCATATTAAATCAGTGGAAGTCATATTATCCAAGGATGACTAAATTGTGTCTACAATCAGCTAAGAAAGGCAGACAAAGCAGTCTTTTTTCTTTTAAAGCAGTAATGAACAGGGTTCAATTTCACGTGCATTGGTCATATGCAGCAATAGTACTACAAAAAGCACTTGTTTGCCAAGTAGTTCTAAAAGCTAAAGCAAAGATGTCAGCTTTACAACAGCTATGTGTATCTTAAACAAATGTTTATGCTTTATTTTGTACACAGAAATGTAAGATTCTGTATAAAACATTTTTACGCATTTCCAATTCCAGAACACCTTAGTTACAGTAACAACAAAAGCATTTCCAGTAAAAATAAGATAGCCCATTAAAACATTAGGACTGTATTCTTGATAGTGAACAGTTTTTATTGGCTGGTAACAGAGGGCAAGTTACCTTTGAATTATTCCAAATGGAAGAAGGGAAGGAAATTTTTATATAAGTTTGTCCTGGATCTCATACCTTACATTTATGTTTAAAACCTGAAAAGATAGAACTGAAATCATCCACATCAAAGGATAATCACTATCACTACACAAAGCTTCCTGTCTCTATAAAAAATAACTTTGTTCTTCCCAGATAAAAAATGTTTACTAGGAAAATAGGGAAGTTAATAATTTAGCCTTGTCAATTTGTTGCCCTTCAAGTATGCTGAACTAAAAAGATAAAAGTAAATGTTGCTCCTGTCCAGTTGTGCCCGACTAGGGAGTGGTGCTCATCTTAGCTGAGGTAGCCAGCATTGTCTGAAGACATTGCTGTGGCCAAGACTCACGGAATATTGATACCTTCTCACTGAAGTGGTACCTATTTATCTACTTGCATTAGCCTCATCAATTTGGTGCCCCGCAAGTATGTTAAAACTATAGTCCTCATAATCCATACATTTTTAGCCATACAGTGGCTAAAAAATAAAACCTAAAAGAAACTATACAGACTCAGTATTACGGAAAGTACCGCAGTGATGAAAAGTTTGTGAATCCTTATCTATAAGCTTGCAGTATTATGGTCAACAATGTTATCAGTGCTTGAATAAGAATTATTCAGATAGGAAATTCTGGTTAAATGAACAGCACAAATGCTGCAGCATGTCAACTGAATAGACAGCCAATATTTTCACTGATTGTTGGAAAATTTAATTAGAATAATCAGCTCTTTTAAGAAGTCAGATGAAATTAAAACATAGTGATGTGAGCTTGAAGGATTCTTTCCATAAAACAAACTAATCGGTTGTTACTATCAACCTCTGCTATTAACACATTTATGGTAGTGAATAACATCAAAAGATCTCTACAAACCTCGTCTCTACTTAATAAAGGAGGGAAGGGCTACAGATCTGTTGCCAAAGTTTCTGGCTTGCACCATTACACAGATCCTACGAAAACCAATAGCATTCTTAAGCTTTCCATTTTGTCAGCTATCCAAAATCACTCTTAACAATAAGACATGCAATACTCTAGAAATTTGCAAACATTTACATGGTAATGGCAAAGAATCTAAAGGCGACTTTTTAATTTTCTAATATTTTCATGTGTGTACCGCAAGGAAAACATTGAATAAGAGTAATGTACATGAGAGAATACTAAGGAAACCATTACTTTCCCAAAAGGACGTTGGCAATGGTCCAGTAGGCTATTATAACATTTTAAAGCCAAGTGAGATTAAGGTGGAATTTGTGGCCTCAGATGTGGACAGTTTGCAATTGCTAACCTATCCAAATATATAAACGAACTGAAAAAGTTCTGTAAAAAAAGAATGGTCAAAATATCTCCAAACTGATCAACAGATATCTATGAAAGTGGGTTTTATGTATTCAGTAAATACATGCACTGCTTGATGTCCTCATCCCACAGATGAAGTTTGCCCCACACTAGATCATAGTACTGCAAGATTAAAAACAGTTTTAAAGAATTCCCAAACTTTTAACCACTTACATTAAAATAACCTAGAGTAATTTTCCTAAAACTTTTCTTTCAGGATCCCTTCCAATTTTTAAAATTATGGAGGACTCCAAAAAACCTTTTGTTTATGTGGATATTTATCTACCATAATAAAAAATAAAGTTTTTTTTGGGCTTTGATTTATATGCCGCCCTTTTCTGGAGACTCAGGGCGGCTTACAATGCGTTAAGCAATAGCCTTCATACTTCTGTATATTTATACAAAGTCAGCTTA